>JAVFBW010198699.1:0-10025 GCA_034783835.1 Mopalia ciliata
ACTTGGACTTTTGTTTATTTGTGTATTGCTTGGTATCAGGTTTTGATAATAATTATTTTTATTTTATTACACATTATGAAAAAGCCTGAGTAATTCTTAAGTCAAAGCAGGATATCCTTGAGAGTTACAAGTAAATTTTACCGGTATTTACTTCACGCCCAACTAAACACTTTTGTGAAAATGCACCATCATCTCGTTTCAGCAAGGATCTACTATTTCAAAATCATGCCTGTCAGTGTGCAATATGTCTCTGTGCGTGTACCTCATTAAACTGTACAGTACGCTTACAGAACAGCTAGTTGACTTTTAAAACAGTTTTGTACAAAAGAATGAATCTTGTTCCTGCGTGCCTATTAAATCAATATTAATCGATCAACTACTACTCTAAGTCATTGTACCTTTTTACTATAATCTCCCAATGAACTAAATGGAACAATTTTTATAAATCGTGGAAAAAACCTACATTTTTTTAAATTTGATTCTCTCTATTAAATTTTACTACCAAGATTTACTTTGCTCTGACATACTAATTTGCTATGTCAAGGCTTGGTAAAACTCAAATAAAACAGGTAGCTTGCCTTAACTGGCCCTGGAGTACTTAATCTTTCATATTTTATTTCACAATAAAGTGAAAAGGGGATTGATACACAGGCTCACTGACTATTTTAACATATACAAATCCTTTCTTTTGATCCTCTGTTAAAAAAATGCGTGTTTCTCAATGGTTGCCAGAACAGGGTTTGCTTTTTAACATCTAATTATAATTTTTTATATGCTGTTACTGGTATAAATCTTCATACAGACTATTTAGTATTATTTATCAAAAAAGTTTTTCAGGCAGCCAGTGAAACAGCAACATCCTTAGATAGGACATTTATAAACAAGTGACAACTGCAGTCTGGAATGCTCCAAATGACAAAACCCAGTATACAGACTTACAGAGATCCTGTTGTGTCTTGGCTATTCTCGAGAAAATCATCAAATTGGAAGTGGATGAAAAGCCAAAGGATTTGTATAAAAACAGGCCTCGAAATCGCGTGCACTGGGGTTAACTTAAAACCGATATCCACAGATTTAAATCCTGAAACAATCTCTATTGGTCAACTTATTTGATCATTTATTTTTATAAGAATGTCACGACAAGTAAACATTTCGCATTGTTTTGCATTTCACATTACACAATGGCACAAGTACTAACCCAAAAATAAAAAAAATGCTTTTTTATTCTGTGAAGCAGGGAGGACCTTGATTCGCCTTATTTCACATTCTGTAATTTGGGTGAGAGGCTGCCATAAATTTTATAGCTTATAAATATGATATCCCCTACTCGTTTATTTATACATGACTGATACTGAGGTGTTAAAGGTCTTCCCAAATGGGTCATACCTAGAAAACGTATAAAAAATAGTCCAATATTCACTGAACGATTTGCATTTTGTTTCATTAAAAAATTTGTTGTACATGTGGAGAAATTGGGATTCGAAACATCTGACTTTCACTAAAAGTTAGCTGTGATTTTTTTCGAGTGACGTCACCAGGGGAATTCGCAAAGTGACTGGTATCTTTAGAAACTTGACCGCCATTTTGTTATTTCTCATTATCCAACAATTCTTCGTGTATCTCCGGTATGGAGTCGTCATTATCCGCCACCAAGTCGTTATTATCCGGCACAGATTGTTCCGAACGGAGTTTCCCCCGCATACGTCACATCTCAGATAACTTGTACAAAAAGTTTGTAAGTGAATAAAACAAATAATAAATGTCAGAAAAGTACAGGATTTATTGAACAGATAGTTTATAGTATTATCTTTGTAATTCAGTCACTTTTAATCAGATTTAAAACCCATTTGGGAATACCTATAAGAATCAATTTGATACGAAAAAAAAAATAAGTCTAAATAAGTCTAATCTGCTTATTTATCAATGAAATAATTTGACAGTATTGTCTCATGTACAATCCTAATGATATATAATGTGCTTATGTAATATTAACATGTTTTTTTTAAATTTCAGAAAGGTTCAGATCTGCAGGTGCTGGGTATAGGCAGTGGCTCAACTATTATATTTGCTGTCGACAGATTAGGTTTGTTAAATTCCATCATTTGTTTTGTTTACTTTGACTTAAGCTTATTCTACTGGAAGATAGATATATATAACACCGTTACCAATCAATCAGTATTTAGTTAAGTTGTATCTCAACTGTTTTGAACTGTAATTTAACACCATATCTAAAGTTATTACACTTGTGAGGTGTGCAATGACCGGTAACACAAAAAGATAGGCTTCATGTTGCCCCTTAGCCATGAGAAGACCACCCCTGGAAAATCATGTGACCAATGGTCGCGTGAAATCCGATGTCTGAGAAATAACCCCCCAAAAAAATTTGTGTTTGCAAAACCCATGCCATTTCGATGTCGAACAGAATAATGTTGAAATTATCACATAAAAATTAAACCGTAAGTACATGATGTTTAAGATGTTTTTCGAACCGTATAAAATCTGGTGGGAAATTTTTATCCAGAAAATAAGTGGTTACTAGAAATTTAAAAAAAATTTTCCATGGGCAGAGAGAAACAGGGCAATAGTAAACTGGATTGGATTGTTAAACAAACTGTAAAATTAATAAGTTGTTCTGTTTTCAGCCATTCAACTTTTTGGTTGGAAAAGGACTATGTTTACTCCAGTGTAACACTCGGGGCTATGGTTTCATTACAGTTATTTTATTGAAAGATATAACAATAATATCCTGCTTGTCATTCATCAGCATGTGCTCATTTATTTATGTTACTTATTTTCGTTTTGACAGCTGAGAGAGTAAAAAGTGAAAAGCTCAATATTGTTTGCATTCCAACCTCTTTCCAGGTCAGTGTTTAAACTTTGTCTTCATGCTACAATATACATGTGACCTAGGCTTGTCAAAATATAATGTACAGCAAAATCATATAATTAAGTGAAGAAACTTCAGAAAGTATCCTTAATTATGTAATTCTGTCGTTAAACCGCAAACCAACGAGCAACATTTGAGTATATTAATAATTAAAGGATTTATTTGTACACTGATGACATTTATATTGTGTTCTTTTTCACTAAAACTCAAATGAGTGCAAATCATTTATCATTTCAGCATGTTGCGTAGTTCATTTCACATAGCAATGCCTGTATAGTGATCACTCTAAGAAAAATCTAAGACAAATCCAGTGGAAAAAAACCTCTGGAAATCTGTAACGGTCTCCTGCCCCCAGAGCCTCCAGTCAGGGGGACGGTATCTCACCCTCTCATGATATAATACAGGAGTATAAAACAGAAGTCAAAACGAATGCAAAAGATTCACTCGGACCAGCTCAGATCTACAACAAAACTTTATCTGTAGAACATTCCCTGTCAGCAAAAAACATGGAAGAAAAACACAGAAGCATGAAAATTAGAATTGTTGTTGATAATAGCGTGGCTGGCGATATACTGGGCCTCGAATAAGAGAAACGGCTTGTATCCCAGCTTAAATACTGTTAGACATCGGGCTTTATGTAAGTCGACACGAAAGTATACACAGTTTAAAGTCGACGCGTTCCTAACCCATCAATAGTAAAAACTTGCGTCAGCACCAATGATAAATGTGTATTATCATTCATATAAGATTATCACGATTGTATACTGTCTCGATATCTGTAATTATTCTTCAGGTGTGAATGACTTTGTCTTTTTGATATTCGTGTAAGTATAGACGAATCTCATTTTCTTCATACTTGCTGCACACCTTTGCTGTGCAGGTTGTCTTTTGTAAAAAAAAAACCCCTTTCTTCTAAGGTAATACTATATAAGGTTGATTTCAGCTCAGCTTTTAATTCTTCTGAGGTTCTCCTAGTCAGTCGTGCGATAAGACCACAGTTTGTGGTGGTTAATATACCTGTACATTTCCACACTACTCCTTCTTAATGTACATTACCACCAAAATATGCAAAACATCATAAATTGAGTACTGTAATAAAACCTGTTTCATTGAAATGCTTTTCCTTCTACTCCTAGCTTGTGCTGACCGGGGGTATCTGTGACAGACAGCCTAACATCTTACCGCTACAAATTGTTCACCAAAGGGACATATTCGTCCAATGTATAATATACTTGTATGTATCCACATTTCTTCACTGTGCACTCGGTTTGCCAAAAAATGTTTTATGTGCTGATAAATTTTATTGGAACATAAAATGCAATATGACATTACAGGATCGAGGTGACTGGCTACAATTTAATTTATATACTACGGAATTATCGAGTGCCATTGACAACTGGTACTTAAAACTGTGGATATAAGTGTAATTCATTTAAAGTGACATACATGGGCCCTTCTATAAAAATCAAAGTTTGTGGTCTAACGATTTATATCTGATATCAAATGCTGAGACGAGCGGATGGTTGTTGGAAATTCCTATCCGTCTGCCCAATACACAGAAGTGTACTTAACCCCATTGTTGCTCTTCAAGTGAGTTCTTCAAAGAATTCAGAAGGGAGAAGACAGTTGATATAGTTTCATTTCTTGAGTTGGAAATCGAATGAAAGGCAATATTCAATTATATTAAGAAATGTTGAATATCTAATTGACGTCCTTACCACTTACGAGCACAGCATTGGAGACCTGAAATAACAAAGAAGGTCAGGATTATACAAGACTTCAAAGAAATTTCTTCAACTACAACCAAACTGATTGTATGAACACGTGTTCTTGATTGATCATTTAGCAAAACACTATTAGGTAATACACCTTTTTCATAGGACGTTTGCTTTGTGGAATTCATCTTTGATAAACTTATACAAAATGAAACGAAAGGAGGCCTTTTCTGGAAAAGAAAAGGAATTTTTCAGCAACACGGGCATCATGGAGAATGGAAAGTTCTATAAAGTGAACATGAACCCGAGCGCTAGTCAACTGGAATTGGAGAGACAACAGGATGAACTGGATGAAAATATCGAAACCTTGTTTAAAAGACCGAAAAGACTGAGAAAATTAAAAAGGTGAGTACGCATTATTATCACTTAAAATTTCAGTAGCTATGCGAATCAACCTCATTATTATACCTTTTATTCATCATTATTATATTTGTTCATCTTCATCAGCTAAATTGATCGTAAACGTGTGCTGGGGATCGTAATGCAGTGGCTATGCGAATAAATCTTTAGTACTCCAGATGGACACTAATGTTAATATGCATTAATCAGTTAATATATTTATTCATCTAGCCCGCGGCCGTCGATTAGTGGTAGCGTGTGCGCTTGCTAAACTGAAGCTGCTTGAATGTACCATTCACGGAATCGAGTCTGCCTGTCGAACATCAGTTATATGAGCGAGTCACATGTTGTGGTTCGGCAATTGCGGTGAAGTCATATAAGTGAAATACCCTTGAGTACTACGTTAAACCCCAATCAAACAAACGAATGTATCCATTAAAACCAGTTTAATTGAATATTAACGTGTGCTAAAGAATGCAGTGGTTATGCGAATCAACCCTAAGTACACTAGATTAACACTAATGTTGATATTTATCATTATTATATGTATGCACGACGTTAAACACCAATCAAACAAACAAAAACATATATTTGTATTCATTTAAACCCGACCAATCTACCATAACGTGTTTTACTGAGTGCATGCAGTGGTTATGCGAATCAACCTTAAGTACCACAGATATAAACAGGTAGGGGAGAGTAGCTGGATCCAGCCATGTAGCTTCAACAAGGTACTATAGCTGGATGCAGCTTCACAGGCATACCTGGATGCAGCTACAAGAGGTTAAAAAAAAACATTTTCCCTTCTGCCGGTTCATCTGTACAGAGGATCGTCTTAAGGCATTACAACAACAACGCAGACTGCAAAAATCTTCGGAAATTCACCTTGTCAGGTTTTTGGCGCTGAGCAATTTTAAATTAAGACTTCAAATTGTACAATCCAAAGTTTTTTAAAAAGTCGACGCGGACTGTCAAATTTAGACTCCTTAAGGAAGAAAATTCATGCCATTTCATTTCTATTTTTTCGGAACTGTAATTTTGTGAAATATATAGTGCTCATTAATTAGAACGACCGTTAGCTTTAAATATTGTGATTGTGGTCGCGTATGTGAAAAGTGCTGCATATTTCACAAAATTACAGTCCCGAAAATAAAAACGAAATGGCATGAATTTTCGACAAGTATTTGTGAGGGGTGTGTCCTATATTTTCACGAAATTGTAAATGTAAGGATTCGTCGTGTGTATTTCCGCTCATTTTCTGAAAAACAAATAAAATTTTATTTAGAACTACCTTACTGGAGGAGACCGTTTAAATGCCACAAAATCACCATGAATCGTAATCCAAAATGCTCTCCCACAATTTAAATATGTGATGTTAGAAAATTTGAATGTGTAAGGCGGTAACTTGAAGGCGTAATGTTTACAAAAATAGCAATTTTTGGCGGGAAAAAAACGGAAATTCCCTACGAGTCCTTACCATCGATAAAAATATACTGTAATGATATTTCAATACAACAAACGTCTTTTGTAACGTGGCTGTGATTGAAACGGTCAGAGTACTTATGTTTAATGCTTTAAAAACACACAGTACAATTTTGTTAACCCATTTCAATACCACGATTAACGAAAAGGCTACTACAGTCCGTTCACGGATTAAACAGTATCTTTTAGCTTATAAATATTCCTAAAGGACACAGACTTTAAGAAGCAGAAGAAGTAATTCAAATAGAATTTACTTATTTATGTATCTTTTCTGGGATTCGGAAATAGTGCGCTTGTATATGCATTGACTGTTACCTTACTTCCGAATCTGACTCTTAAGGGAGATAACTCCGTCAACCAAACATAAATTGCTCGTTGCTAGTATGACTTCACCGTAGTTCTGTCCAAGTGGAGCAATTATATAGCCGGATTACTTTCTATAAGATTTTAAACACGGGCAGTATTGTTGTGTGTATTTTTTGACTGTTTTGTTGAAGTAAACATGGCTAACCTACTCTAAAGTGTTGTTTTCTGCGCCTAAAATAGTTTTTCAATGGTGGCTAACCTACTCTAAAGGGTTGTTTTCTGCGCCTAAAATAGTTTTTTTAATGGTGGCTAACCTACTCTAAAGGGTTGTTTACTGCGCCTAAAATAGTTTTTTAATGGTTAATGTTTCGTCATACAACTTTGTATTACAGCATAATTTAAACTGCAACTACTGCAAGAATTGTCCATGCTAGTGAGGGTGCTAATATACACTAGTCACAGTGCCATACACACTTACTGCATTAGGATAGCAAGTCGGCAAGGACAGTAATAACATAAATACTCAGTGCTGATACAGTTTCTGTCCTCATGTTTTTGTCCAATAATATTTCTTGCTTCATATAGTTAATCTTAGGGCCCGCAGCCGTGGCTTATCGGTTAGGGAGTGCGCTTACTAATTATATATCGATGTACGTTCACAAGATCCAGTCCGCCTGTCGACCATCAGATATAACGTATAATTACGAATGGATTGTACGCATTAGAAGGTCCACAGTAATTGTACCGAGGACAGTACTTGAGGACGGTACTCTTACGGAAGACGGTACTCTTACGGAAGACGGTACTCTTACGGAAGACGGTACTCTTACGGAAGACGGTACTCTCACGGAAGACAGTACTCTCACGAAAGACAGTACTCTCACGAAAGACAGTACTCCCACGAAAGACAGTACTCCCACGAAAGACAGTACTCTCACGAAAGACATAACACTCGAACTGCGGGACAGTATACTCGAACTGCGGGACAGTATACTCGAACTGCTGGGACAGTATACCCGAACTGCTGGGACAGTATACCCGAACTGCTGGGACAGTATACCCGAACTGCTGGGACAGTTTACCCGAACTGCTGGGACAGTATACCCGAACTGCTGGGACAGTATACCCGAACTGCGGGACAGTATACCCGAACTGCGGGACAGTATACCCGAACTGTATACTCGAACTGCGGGACAGTACTCGTTTCTTTTCACAAATCGGGTGTCCCACAGTACTCTTACTGTGAAAAGAAATTGTTGGCAGAACAGTACTTTTACAGAAGTACTCAAGGACACATTGAGTATATAGTGAGTCACAAGATGTGACTCTGGCAATCCCGGGAATGGTTTTACGAGGTTTCCTCTCGGTTTTCCATCGTAATATGGCAAGGAACACCTGAAGTGGCCAAGATGCCGTCATATAAGTGATACATCCTTGAGTACGACGTTAAAACCCAATCAAGCAAACAATCCCAAGGACACGCATCCATATATCTGGAATGATTTCTGGCTTTCCCGATCTGTGAGATAAGACAAAATCGGCTTAAAAGAATTGCATTTAGTGAACTTTTACATCTGGGCGAGCCTTCTTAACCTTTCCAGTTAGAGGAAACACAAAACGAAATTAGTCACACCTTGTCTTGTTTTCATCTACAAAAACAAAAACGAACAACACATGAATAATTATGTTTTTTTGGGTTGGTTTTCACGTACATCAATAGTAGCCCCTTTTAATAGGCTTACAATGCCACTGTCTAAACCCCGAGTTAAACAGAGTACACTTTGGTTAAAAGAAACCGGTTGTACACTTCCTGTTTTAAAGCCAACATACAATCATGAAGGAGTACATTTTAGTGCAGTTACGCGACAACCAAGTGATACATTATAATATTATTCTTATC
Source organism: Mopalia ciliata (assembly GCA_034783835.1). Classification (NCBI taxonomy): domain Eukaryota; kingdom Metazoa; phylum Mollusca; class Polyplacophora; order Chitonida; family Mopaliidae; genus Mopalia; species Mopalia ciliata. The sequence continues at coordinate 8,690 of JAVFBW010198699.1, forward strand.
TCTTTATTTTTTCATAGATTTTTTTTCTATCTTATCGGTTGATAAGTCTATTTTAAAGTATTGTAGGTGGGCTTTTTCGCGAATTATTGCGTGATTCATTGACCGCCTGTCACGTGCCTTCAACAAAGGCACCGTCAAAAAACGATGTGCATTTGACGCATGATTTGTCATGATTGCTAGCTGTAGTAAATTGTTTAACCACATAGATCATACGAAATTTATATATACATGTGCAAGGTCATGTTGCACCGCTGGCTCGGTTTTGAGGAGAAAAATAAATCCCAAGCCCACTCAATCAAAGTATCGAATGTGTGTATATTTTGGGAAAACGTCTCTATTCAGTATTTCGAATATGTACATTTGCAAAAAGATCCAATCATTTTCTGACAATTTACTGCAATTAATATCAGCCGAGCAAAAATGCTATGCGTTATGGTTCATTTCTAGGAAGGTATAAGTACTATAATTTTTTAAAATAAATTTAATTGGTAGATGACGTTACCACAAAGAGACTGACTTCGAGTCATAACAGAAATATATTGTAACGCGACCTCAACTAACAGTACTTAAGTTAGTAGCCACAGCTGCTCAAAGCTTTTAGATGACATAACGTTAGAATGAATTTCTATTATGACGTGACGTCAAATTCTGGGTGTTTGGCTAACAAAGCTTTGAACAACCAAACTCTGAATTTTGTGCAACTGCCCCCTGGTAGATAGAGCTGAACAAAGGTGCTTCAGTTTAACCACAGAAAATCATATCACCATAAATAAATATATCTTAAGATAGGATTTTATCAAATCTATAGCGACCTTTTAGGGAAAAAAATCAATCAATTGCTGTTCATATATTTTCTTTAGATGACAAAAAATCGAGGCCTCTATGTAGAATCTGCCCACTTCGGAATATATCGAAAAGCTTTTCAAAATAAGCTGTTATTGCAATCTACATTTGTTGAAACAGCCTGTGGGCCAGGTTGTCCATAGATGCACTAAGAACAATTTTGATAGGGTTTTAATACACATGACTATATTGATATCTGGAATTACAAATCAGCACATGACCAAACGAATCAGCACATGACTAAACGAATCAGCACATGACTAAACGAATCAGCACCTGACCAAACGAATTAGCATATGACTAAACGAATTAGCATATGACTAAACGAATTAGCATATGACTAAACGAATTAGCATATGACTAAACGAATCAGCCCATGACTAAACGAATCAGCCCATGACTAAACGAATCAGCCCATGACTAAACGAATCAGCCCATGACTAAACGAATCAGCCCATGACTAAACGAATCAGCCCATGACTAAACGAATCAG
>JAVFBW010198710.1:0-10024 GCA_034783835.1 Mopalia ciliata
TAGAGCATGAAGAGGAGCAGCTATCTTTGCAAAATCTTTAATAAATCGGCGATAATAGCCAGATAAACCAAGGAATCATCTCAACTCAGTCTCTGCCTTGGGTGTCGGCCATTGTCGAACAGAGGCGGTTTTCTCCGGATCAGGTGATACTCCACTGCTTTCAACAATGTGACCCAGATATCTTAACTTCTCCTTAAACAGCTGACACTTCTCAGGTTTGACTTTAAGACCAGCATCATGCACTCTTGTGAACACCATGTCAAGACGCTCTAAGGTTTCTTCAAATGATGAACCGAAGACAAGGATGTCATCCAAATAGATTAAGACTGTCTGGAGGTTCTGATCACCAAAAAGTTTATCCATTAAATGCATAAAAGTACTAGGTGCTCCGGTTAACCAAAAAAGCCTGCGCTTATATTCGTATAAACCTCCAGTACCAGTTCTGAATGCTGTCTTCTCTCGGTTTTCCATGGCTAGAGGTAGTTGATTGAACCCATGAGCCAGATGGAGACTACAAAAATATTTGGAACTCTTCAGAACATCAAGAGCCTCCTCTATCCTTGGGAGTGGATAAGCATCCTTTTTCGATAGTCACAACATAATCTAAGACTTTGGTCCTTCTTGCGAATGAGAACGACTGGTGCTGCATAAGGACTTGATGACTCCTGTATGATGTAATTATCTAATGCTATCCTGATATAGTCTCTCACCTCATTCCAAAGGTGTGGTGGAATCCTACGATGTGGAACTCGGGTTGGCATATTATTACTGGTAACAATCCTGTGTTCCACCAAATCACAGTAACCAATATCATCAGCATGCTTACTAAATGCTTCCCTGTGCTTCTTCATAGCTTCCCTTAGTTTGGTTTGTTGATCCTCATTTATGCCTTCCCCGAGGTCCATTCGAGAAAGTAGGTCATTTACCAACAATGAGTGTGCTGGCACAAGTATTGGCTTTTTACCAGCAACTCTAACTCTAATTTGTTTAACATCTGTCAGTGTCTTTTGTGTTTGTATTTCAAAAATACTAAGGACATGGTTCCACTGGTCTCCCAAACTTTTAACTTTAGAAAACTTCTTAATGTCTCTAAGAACATTGCATCCTATCACTACTGGAATGTGTCTTTTTCTTTCCTTCATAGCAAAATGTAATAAATCTTTTACCACCAAGAATCTTAATTTCCTAAACGTTTGTCCTTCTACACTCAGGTCCAATTCCACATAACCCAAGTAGGGAATGTCCTCACCTTTAGCTGTATAGATACGAAAGTAACATTTGGTATCTATTAAATCCCCTTTCTTCAAAAAATTTTCATTAAAGAAAGTTTCAGTCAAAGTCGACACTTGGGCGCCAGTATCCAAGAGACATCGAGCTTTAACACCATCCAGCTTTACAACGGCTTCAGGGCATAAACCTACAGCTTTGTGATAAAGTGAGCCATCAAGAATTCCTGACCCTGCCATGTGGCTCTCCACAACAGGACTTATTTGTTTAAATGTTTCTCATCGTAACCACTACCTTTGTTAGGAAAGGGGCAGTCTCGTTTGAAATGTTTACGTGACCTACAATTCCAGCAGAACTTTGGTCTATTGTATCTATCTTTTGACCTTGTATAATCTAACATGTTTTTCTTGTCTTTCTCGCGACTTTTGTCTTCTAACGCGTGAAGAAGGTAATTTATCTGTTTCTCTTGTTTATTGATAATTTGTTCTTGTCGCTTAAGTGTTGTTTCTACATCAGTCCCTGTCTCATTTACTACAATTGTGACTGGTTTAGAAGGTCTCACTGACAACCATTGCACCGCTCGATCTCTTAGGTCGAAGAAAGACATATCTGGTCTCTCAATGTTCAGTCTGGTGACTTCTCTACTTAGGCACTCATTATTTACACAACTAGCAAAAACATTCTTAAAATCATTTTCACGGCCAGCTTTAAAGGAGCTGTCCATTTCAATGATACGGTCGTACAAATCTACCAAATAGAGTGAACATGACAGAAGGTCTTCAATTGTTTGCTTAAATGAGAAAAATCTCTAATGTAAAGAAGACAATTCATAAGTTTCCCCAAATACACTTTTTTTTTAAATAGCTAATATTTTATATGGATCGCTCTTAACATCCTCCCCTCTAGCCTCTCTTTCAAGTCTAGCTTTACCTACTAAGTTATCACAAATAAATTCAGCAAAATCAAAGTTTGACAATTTTCTAACCTTAGCTTGACCTGTGATGTCTACTGAACATTCACGAATATAAACATCTGTTAGGTTTTGAGGTTTATCTCGAAATTTTTTCTATTTTATGACTAGAAAACAAAATCATAGGTTTTGGATCGGAGACCAAAGATGGGGAAAGAAGTCTGTCAGATTGTTCTTTCTGTTCTTTAAGTTGTTGCCGCAACGATTGAAGTTCAAGTGTAAGGGCTTCTAATCTATCAACTTCACCAACATTTGTTGCCATCATGCAATATAATTTTAGAGTCCAAGCAACAAAAATAAGTCAATAGTTATTTCATTTAGGTGTTGGTGTGTATGTGCACATTAGGATAATGATAGTAATAAAACTCATTGTCTATGTAATTTTGATGGGCAATATGAAAAAAACAGGCACTGCAGAACAAAACACGTTAGTAATACAACTCTGCAATGCCTTGACGCTCGAATGGAATCCATCGACGAAAACTCCATCGCATACTAAGGGGCAATAACTGTTGATTGTACCATCCCAGTTCTGACACCATGTAAACGGATCTTAAGTACAGTAAGGGGACATAACTCTGAAGTAAGCTCAGTGGAATGTTTTAATGGTACAACAGTTGTATTTACATATTAGATGGAAACACACAAAAACCAACCCCCAGGTGTATGAGTGTTAACGAATAACCCAGGATAACAGGAGTTACGGGACTATAGCCGGAATCAATGGAAACCCCATCATTGATGTCAACATCCGGGCACCAAACGTCAGGTTATAAATTTCCAATAAATGAAGTTAGAAGGCGACCCAGAGCTGTCAACACGCCATGAACAGGATGTGCGCAGAAAAAGATAGCCAATCGGCACAGCACATAATTAGGTCACACAACATAATAATCTCTGCAGTGGTTTACGTAATAGTAATCGCTGCCACTGTTTACAACAAGATAACATTAATAATTTTGTCAGTGCTTCCTAAACAAACATCATGTACACATTTGTAACCTGTATTTCGTTTCAACCAATTAGATCAATCATGCCAGAACTATTTATTCTGTTTACACTTAACAAAGAGATTTCACCACATCTGCTCACCTGAAAGGTCACATATTAAAATGGAAAGAAAGTCTAAAATGTGACGCAATTACTAGATATATTTTTCGATTTGATAAAAGCACTAGACCAGGGGAAGAAAGTAATGTTTATTTTCTTCGATATTTCGAAGACTTTTGATCGGATCTGACGTCGCAGTCCATTGACGAAAATGCACTTTTTGTGTTTTTCTGCTAATAATATTTGATACATGTTTAAGAATTTAAGTTTCCCTCCGTTGTTTTCAATATACTTTTGGTTTCATATATGTAAGTTCTGTTTAAATTACGTCAAGTTTTCTTGCGATCATGTCGTCCAGTTTGTGGCAAAAAATTTACGAAAGCACTAATTTTCAAATATCTTCATGTAGACAACTTGTATTAAAGTATAGTATAACAACTCCGAAGAAAGGCAATGAATTAATTTTTACTGAACGTTTAGGTTTATTGACCAAAACATCATCAGGAGTAATTTTAACTAGAGACATAGGTATATATATGCAAACAGGTGAGGAAAATACTTTGGGCAGTTAAACTTTAAAATAAAACATGGCGTCTTAAGAAATGTACATGAATTGTCAAACAACAAACTTATAATTACATAATAGCTGTAGTCCTTTGTGTTTTTACACTTTAAGTGATCTCCCTTCTGTGTTTTTACACAACTTCCCCTTTAGTAATCTGCCCTTTGTGTATTTGCACAACTCCCTCTTCAGTAATCTCCCCTTTGTGTTTTTACACAACTCCCCGTTTAGTAATCTCCCCTTTGTGTGTTTGCACAACTTCCCGTTTAGTAATCTTCCGTATGTGTTTTCACACAACTCCCAATTTAGTAATCATCAATTTACGTATTTTGCACCACTCCCCCTTTAGTAATCTCCCGTTTGTGTTTTTACACATTAATAATCTTTCCTTTGTGTTTTTACACAACTACCCCTTTAGTAATCCGCCCTTTGCGTTTTTACACAACCTCCCTTGTAAAGATTGTATCTGCCTCCTTTTGTTCATTCTATAATCTTTTAATTTCCAACTGTGTACGCAGGCCTGCATTTACTGTTTTCTTATTAGTCATATCTACAGTTAATTCTCTGAATGTTGTTTTAAGGCCATATATTTGACCCCTTGTATATAGACTGTTTAAATAAATGTATTCCTAAGAAGCCAAACATACAAGTTGCCTGGTATATATACACCTTCTGCACAGATATTTTACATTCTTGACAATAGTTTTAAAATAAACTGAAATATTGAATCACCATGTTTCCATGTGTATCTTTTATTGGAGCTGTAAGTTTACTCTACTTTGTGAAACTCATCAGTGGAAATATTGCTATTTGTGGATGTGTTTGTATCAAAAGAAAGATAACTCTGCTATTTAGTGATCAAACAGATGTTCAACTGTTTCTCCTGTTTATTGCAATACGAGCACTACTGACAGTGTTTTATATCAATTCAACATAAGACGCTATTTGTGAGACTATACTAAAATACCACATAAGTTTTTGATCTTTTGTGGAATAGGTGTTTTTACACAACTTCCCCTTTAGTAGCCCTCCTTTCCAACAACATAATCTTAACGTGATTTAATTTGAAGTTTTTAACAACAAATTCTGCACGTTTTAGCTACAATATTTAATATAAACTTGTGATCTCCACCATAACTTCATTTTCATCATCTATAGTTTTATGTTCATATTACATTTACGCATTTATTTTGGGCGAAAATTTAAAGGCTACATCAATATTTTTCTTTTTGTTAACAACAGCGACATGTGCTGTATTCGGTTCAATGGTACCAACTGCTTCAGCTATGGAAAAAAACAACATTTTTTTCTGTAAGTGATCCCAAAATTTCTAAGAAGAAAAAAAGCACTTGGCAACTTGGGAACAAATTAGATGACTACCAATTGTATGCGTTATGAAACTGATGAACAATATAATAGAGTGACACTTAATCCAATCCACAGAAACGCCACCTAACGTAGCAAACCAAATCGTCAAACCAATACAGACGGTTCATTAGGAGCAGGGCGTAGTTCTTCTCGAATATGATTCTGCAAATCTTGATAGCAAAGACGAGTGATTTTGTAAATCGGCATCTATTCAGGAAAAACAGGACAAATCAATGAGTATTTACTTTGGGTGTTTCCATCTTAGTAGCTTAACAAAACAAATCCACAATTTAGTTGTGATATATTGATCTTGCGTTATTTTTATTTACTGACGCGTTGAGTGCATATTTTTTCACACCAAGAACAACAATAAGCTTGATCATTTTGTAACGATCCGACAACAAAGCGCTGGAGCATTTTTCAATCAACAATCCCTTGATTCAGTTTTCCACACGGACCCAAAGTACAAATTAAAAATAATCAAACGGTTTATTCCAATTTCGTCTACGATTTGAAAATATTGCAAATGTAGACAGAAAATCCGGAAACCCCGCTGACCCCCTGTGACATTGTTAGACAAATTAATGCTGACCAGTTATTTCAAGTGACAATTGAATTCATTTCATCGAAAAATTAAACAATATGATATATTATTTACATAAACTAGAAATTGGTCAACAAATCAGATACAGAATATACATATCGCATGATATGGAGGCTACCGTTAACAAACCTCTCCTTTAATTCTACAAGGATATGGTCTACTCATCTGTACTGCTTTATTCTTTTCGGAGAAAGTGCACCGCCTTCGAGTTGTAAAATTTTCATTTCATTGGCCACCTGTTCCATTTGTATCGTGGTAATAAATTCTAAAATGTTTGGATGGGTCTTTTTGGCTAGATGATTTAGCACTTTGTGCCAACTTTCGGTGTGGTTTGTGCTTCTTGCGCCTTCTGTCTCAAAATGACACCATCAATCTCTTAGAAAGAAATGCTGTAACCAGGTCTTAACAGCATAATCGGCTAAAGGTTGCACAGAATCCGGGGAATCAGCCATGGCCTGGATAAACACATCATCCATGATCGAACAAATCTGTACAGATCCCCTCTCTGCTAAATTCAGTTCTTATCTCCCAATTGTTGTACTTTTCGCCACAAACACTGGGTAAAGTGAAAATAGCACCCTTTCAATACAATGGCAGGAAACACATTGGAAGCGGCGTTATGTACAACTACAAAATCAACTTGGATGGATATAGCTCTCTGGTTGCTGCCGCGTTTTTCAGTAGCTGGAACATATGGACATATGTTGGTTGAGACTTGTCTTTACAAAAGTAGCCTTAAATATCCGTAATAGTGAAGAGTATATTTTTACAAAAGTTGTCCATTTTAAGGGCTATGGGTTTCACACCTTTCCAATAAGCTGAGAGAATACTATTCTGCCAATATGTTTACAAAAGTTTAAAATAAAATTGAGCTTAGTGAACACTCTTCAATCCGCTGCACTGCACGAAGACTGGCTTAAGTCGTATTAACGCAACCTACATGCAGTGCAATAGTAAAATCAGATTAACGTTGCCCCGCGGGTACGCAAAACAAACGGTAGACGAACTGGAATAGGTAAATTCAAATCGTAGATGAAATTGGAATACACCAATCAAACGAGTCTCCAGATACAGGTAATAAAGATTAGGCATTGTTTTCGTCTAGACATTGGTTTAATTGGTTGATTGGTGTTTTACGCCGTGTTGAAGGTATCTAACATATATGACATAATTGACACAAACACAACCAAGGTGTGATGCGTTTCCATAATGCTGACAATTTTTATTTTCTTTAAGCGCTAAGTAAAGACGGCATTGTTACTCTTCCGCAAAATGCCCTTAGCCAGAGAGCCCTAGGCAAATGCGATGTTTAAGTATAATCACACAGGGTTTTCAACAAATGTTATACCTATATCAATACTATTATATCATATTGTTTCATTGTTTACATTGTCACTATAAAATACAAAAACAAAGTATTATATGCAAAAGACCTGGTAAAATGTACATTTTATAATAGTTTATAATGAAATAGGCATTTAATTAAAGAATTGAAGAAAGAGTTAATTTCGGTTGGCTTCGTGTATTCAGTGGGTTGTGTAGAAAATCAAAGGAGGGAATAACACTCCTCCCTTTATTAGATGAACTCTAACCCATACCCCATGAGATTGTTTAAATACAGAAGAGGAGAGAGGGAGTGAGGGGAGGGAGAGAGAGATATATGGAGGGAGGGGGGAAGAGAGAGGGAGATACCAGAAAAGCTGTTGAACTGACTTGTGGGTATAGCTCTTGCTTATAATACTTAAGATATTTCTAACATTTGTAAATGAAGAATGAAATAAACTGAATCACAGTTTTCATTAAGAGAAAGCATTAACAAAATTAAAACTAGATAACTCATTTATCGAAATCATTCATTCATTTGTTTATCCATTGTTATTTATTAACATTTTTCTCATTTATTTACGATATTGTCTTATAATAATTGATATCGACACGTATTTGAAAAGAATAATTGATATCGATAACTGTCAACAAGTTTTATTGTTTGATATCGCTATCGATGAATGAATTATCAGTAAAGGTAACTGTTACCGAATAATTTATATCTATAATTGGTATTTTGTGTCCCGCAGGAGACAATAACGAACTGCTCTGAAGCATCTGCTATAAGTTGACAAAAGTTTTACCTCGGCAAAAGGTAATATTTTTGAGGACCGTTTTGGGGAACGAATTATCTCAATGTAAATCTGACGGCTGCATCTAACATTTATAAGTTACAGGTGCTTAGGTAGTGTCTACCTGGACGACCAGCTTGTTTGCACAAAGAACAAGATTTAGGTTAGATATTCCTAGTAGGAAATTTTTTTATCGCTTTAGACAGCTTTGTATTAAATCTGCGGTCTCTATCTTCTGGATAAAGTGTGGCTGTGCGTAAGAACTTAGCGGTCTCGTTTGTATTTCGTCAATGAGGGAGGTCATGGGCTGTGATATTTCTGGTTTGATTGTAGCGAGCCTACGGAGACGTTGCTCGATGCCATAACGTTATTGAACTAATTTTGGGAGGTCGGGGTCGATAAGTCGGAGCGAGGTGAGGATAACAAAGTTTTCCATGGTTGGTTGTCGTCTACGAAGGCTATTAAACGTTGGTATACGTCCTCTGGTCTCTCATTTACGTCGAGTTTAATATCAGCGAAGTCAATGAAATGAGCGCGGGTGGACCTAAACCCATAATGTAGGCAGATAGTTTGTCAAATACTGTCTATAGATGCTGAACTTTTCACAATTGAGTTGCGTGAAAACACAGGACAGTTTTTCGCGATTTGACCAAGTAAGAGTTCTAACATATTCACGCTTTGTTGGGCTGCACGATATTGGTCTGGTGGTATCTTGTCGGTATCATCGGTAAAACCACGTAATGGGGACCCTTTAGATTTCTTTTCCCATTTACGCCGTCGACGGGGAATTGTGCAAAATTGGCGTCGAGTGACAGTGCATGTGTAGAACAAATTTTGCCGCCAATTTGCGAACGAGTTTACAGTTTCTACCTTACTTAAGCATCATTGCTTTAGTGCACGATGTGAGTGTGCCATGGTGACATCAGACAACAAACAGAGTTCTCCCGGTAAATATATGTATTATCGAGGGACCGGTCGCCGCTATGTGCGTGATTCACCGCAATGTAAAATTGAAGTGTTCGTGTGTTTTACAATTAATTTGTAGACACCAAGACAGGCGATAGGGTTTATATACGCTGCCGCCACGCCAGTAAGTGGCACAGACACATTATACCTACGATGAAATCCAATCCAAACTCTGACTGAAGATGCTGAGGTGAAGCCATCATTTATTGTAGCCCAGGCAATCCACTCAATGTGGTCTAGGCAACAAAGTCACATGACTGGTCATGTGCGAATGTTTAAAAACGTGTAATCATTACATAACTATTAGCCTAGCATATAACACTAGCAAAAGTTTTCAGTTTAACAATAGTCGAAATGAAAAACCATATTTCCAATCTTGAAAAATTAGAGTCAATATTATATCAAGGGGGAAGTTTTTTTCGTATTCAGTATTCGTATTATAGTCTAGCATATATTTAAGTTTATGTTCTCGATGATACAGACGTAGTAGCTTGATGCTAACATGGTGTACGCAATAGGCCACGATTATAGGTCAATACAAAATATATGCTATGTGTATATAATTATGATGTTATGATTTTGCAGAGAATATACTTGTGAGGAAATGAAAGCCAAAGTATAAAGTATTTATCATCTTAAGTGCAGCATAATTTCATTGTTTTTATGCAGCGTGAATACGATTGCATTCTTTCGGGCTTTCGTTTGAAGTGGTGTATGCACATGTATTTATTTATTGATTTTCACTTAAATCTGCCAAATAATGTCTCAATAATTTGTTTGTAAACAATTGGCTGCTAAAGCCACAGGCCTATACATATACGGCCTATATTTTTGTTTGTTTAACTCATATGGGGTTAATATTGTACTCAAGGGTATTTCACATATATGACAATGGATTTTCCGCTCCACGCTGTCCGTTGCTTAAATGTAAACCTGGTAGTGTTGGCGCTAATGTTTGGTCCCCAAATAGAGACTTTGGGGGAAACGTCTGTACGTGTTGGCTTGGATGATTTTATTTTACACATCTACATTAGAACTTGTTTAAGAGGCATTTAGAAGATGATGTACTAAACATAACACAAAGCTTTATGGATTACAACTTCTAGTTTATTAAGGGTGCAACGTTTCAATGTCTATTCAGGCATCGTTTTCAAGCATAT
>JAVFBW010198732.1:0-10024 GCA_034783835.1 Mopalia ciliata
TTCTGTCCGTCATCATATAAGTGAAATACCCTTGAGTACGACGTTAAACACCAATCAAACAAACAAACAAACAAACATAACCGGGGCTCTCGGCCGTGGGTTAGCTGGTGCATTTACTAATGTGTGCCTGTAGACTACCAGGTATATGAGCGAGTCACACGTTGTAGCTTCGGCAATCGCATGGGTGGTTATTACGAATTTTCATTCCAGTTTTCTACAGTAATAAGGACAGGTGCAGTGTGAATTGGACAATCCGTGGTCATATAAGTGAAATACCCTTGAGTACGACATTTAATACCAATCAAACAAACAAACAAATTATTATCATAATCAGATGGTGGTGCCTTTCAATGTTGTTAAATATATTTCACTGTTTGTGATATAAAGTATATATTATTATTTAATTAATCTTACTAACTTACTCCAGGAAAGAAGATTTACGCAAGTGTTGCTAAACGGAGCAATGTACGAACCAAGAATGGGTGGATTCACCTAAGGGGCAGTTTTGTCACACCTAAAAGTAAGTCGATATGAATTAAATTCTGAGTTTTATTGTTACTCAAGGGAGATAAATCTTCAGCATTAGACATACATTGCCTTATATTAGACGGTATGCCTACAAATAGAGAGGGCTTACGCCGAAACAGTCAGATGAGCTAGAAATCAACGTTATGATTTTTAAAGGGCAAACTATGCAGACTTTGTAGTTTTGGTTTGACAAGTAGCCTAAAGATGGGCTTTTAAAAATAAAAATAAGACATCATAATCACCTCAATGTTTCCTTATAAATAGAAGAAAGAAGAGAGCAACTAGTTTTTATCATATACCTAGGAGTCTCACTAAATAGATACATGGACATCGTATATCAATCTGAATTCCACCAACATAATTAAACAATGTTCTTGGAAATTTCATTCGTATTATAAACATGGATCGGAATACGAACCAGACACGCTGACAACATATCAGAGGGTCATGTTGGACATTTGCGTGATAGTGGGACCCCTGTAAGATATATTTGATCGTGAATTCAGCACCAGTCGTGATGTCCTAGCTTCCAAGCGAAAGGAGTAAAAACAAATAGGCAAGGGAAGTCTGCCAAATAGGTCTATACCTCCAGCAACCGAGGATATATTGAACGAACGTGGAGGGATAGGGTTAAACATTCCCGAAATAGTCAAAATAAAACGTGACTGTCCAACACTATCATAATGCACTTTGGCCTCCGTGGCACAGACGAGAACAGGAAACTAAATTGGGGTGTTATAAATGTCAAAACGGACGATAATGGAATAGCATGTTTAGAATTGCACGAAACGGACGCCAAAACGCGATCTGGTGCGGCGCCCACACACCACGAACCTTCGTTTCATGTAAACAATTTGCAACACCGTCCGATGCATATAAATGTCCTATTCAGGCTTTCAGAATAATTGAACCGCACAGACCACTCAGAATATCTCAAGCAGAAAGCCCATTTTATCTCGATATAAACCAAAAAAGAACATCCGATTCAAACATTTGGTTTAAATGTCAACCAATTGGGGAAATTAGTTTGAAATCTATCATAAAAGCCAAGGCATTGCAGCTTGAACTTCCAGGCTGGCTGACTGGCCACAGTACACGCATATAACCCATTTAATGCATGCCGATGTGGCACCAACTACCATTAGGGCAGATAACGGAATACAAAAATGTTTCCAGCGTCAACCCCTACGTTGTCGCTTCCCTATATTGTAGAAGCAAATGAGCGGAATTTTTTCCAATCAGAAGTCCTAGTATTCCCTCAATAGGTACAGTACAACATCCGAGGTCATCCACACAGTAGGCCTACAGTGACACCTATGAGACTCTGATTCTCTCCAGCCTTCTCCAACAGCTAATACAATCAGTCACAGAGTGCATCTGGTGTATTCCAATGGCCAATCTGAAAACATTATCTCTCAGGTTTCAGTGTAGGCGATGTAGAAATAAGATGTAGAAATACTCCCTCGGCTTCCTCGGTCGATCGTATACTATAAGAGGCGAGAAAAGAGGTTGCTTTCTGTTGCCCTGGTGTTCGCAGAGTTAAAAAACCCTTTCATTTAGTTATGTATTACTATTTAATGAATAATTTGGGCACTATTATAAACGCAAAATAAAGTCAGTGATTAGTATTTTGAATAGAACTATTTTTTTTACATGTTTTTGTTTGTTTGATTGATTGGTGTTTAACATCGTACTCAAGGGTATTTATTTCACTTATATGACGACGGACAAAAATACCGAACATCACAAACAAATTTGCTTCCTGTTACCCTTTAGCTCTGTGAACACCAGGGCAGCAGAAAGCAACCTCTTTTCTCGTTTTTGTGGGCTGTGGAAACCCCAGTGACAAAACTGGTAGATCACATGAATTGTTGTCCTTTTAAATAACACAGCCTACATGTTTTTGTGGGCTGCGTTATTTAAAAGAACAACAATTCATGTGATCTGCCAGTTTTGTCACGGGTTTCCCTCTGCGCAGTAGTATGATTCTAACGTAAACAACCTTGCTTTTTCTTCTTTACATTCCATTTCCAAACAATCTAACAGTGTTTTCTTCATACTTTAATCATACAATCATACTTTTAGTTTTATGCGTTTGAACAAAAAAAAAAATCCAACAGCGCGCTTTATTATAGGATTTTACAATTAAAAAGTACACTATTTTAAATCTCAGAGTACATAAGTAGTACTTTGCCTCTTCAAAACGAGCATCCCTGAAAAAAATTGAACTGTTCAGAAAACATTGAAGTTATAATTTTAGGATTTAAAGGGGTACAGTGCCTTTTGCATGTCTCTGTATCAGCTCTCGTTGTCAATCTCGCTCTTCGAGGCCTATTGATTCTGCAGTCCGTTCTGAGACAGTCACGTATAAGGTACTGTACCCTTAATGAGCTCCTTGCATGCCCTTGGCAGTAGACAATTAGTCTAGGAGGGCCCATTCAGTACTCCGTGTGATATGCCCGTTTGACTAACACTTGTCAGACTAATGATCATACACATTGCTTTGAATTATCACCCGCACAAAAAGCAAACCCGGTGTACTATATTTTATTTTTTTTAGACCTGCGCCATATTCGAGTGTATTTTGAGGGTCCTCAACCGGGAGTTACGTTTCTGGCAGATGGTGCCTCTCTCAAAGCCCAAGGGAATTCCGCCACAGGTCCAAATTGGAAAGCACAAGCTAATGCTAGGATTGATCGTCTTCGAAAAAGTAACATTCGTTTTAGGTGAGAAATAATACGTAATAATGAAGAGATTAATATAAAGACATCCAGGTAATCATCACTTCTTAGCAGTTTTAATTAGGCACAACAAATTAAACAAAAGACAGATTTAATGATGAATTGAATTTAGATGAATTTTAATGATATTTTCTCTAACAAAGTGCAGTGAAAGGAATCACAGTGAAAGACTTCAAAGACATAGGGAACGACTTTGATCCAGTTGATCTCGCTTCCTTAATCTTAATAACGTCCCCTCTTTCACAGATACCATGTCTTCCAAAGGTTCGGTGAGGTTTGGAAGTGCTTTGTGACATTGCTGTCGTTTTAGACAGTTAGCTTCTCTTAACATAATATACATTAGAGTTTATGTTGCAGAATAACCACTGATAGAGGAATAAAGGCTAGCTCAGTTACAATAGAGGTGAGTGCGAGTAATAATGTATTTAAACAGATATTGATATATAACTAATGTAAGGGACTGAGTCCCTCACATTATTTATAATATCACACCGAAATTCCCTGTAACTACGGCGGAGCCTTTAAAAAACACAAGCAAAGAAAATCAAGAAGTAAAATGAGGTGTAATGTTATAGCATAAAACATGTACATTAATCTCTTTCTTACTTGAGTATGATAGTTGTACCAACATTGATATAACTTTTTTAAAGGTCTTTTGGACAAGGTAAGACAAACAATATGACAGTATACTTTTTCATCGAATTCCGCAAATATATTTTTGCTTTATACGAAATAAAGGTGTTTATATTTCAGGGATATTGTTACATTTGTTCCAGATTCTTTGTTAAAAGTTCTGTCGTTCGCATGAACGTTCTGAGTTATACATATTTCTGGAGTATGCATATCCCATTGGGATAAAAAAAAAAACAGCTCACAGTATCGTTTCAATACAATGTATATACCATGACACGAGTAATATAATCGTTTAACCTTTCAAAACAATGTCAGTTTTCATTCAATTATTTTGATTCAAAATGTTTTCGATGTGAAATGTTTTTTGTTGCGGTTTTTTGTTGTTTTTTTGTAGACGACATTGACTAAACACTCATTTCCTTTCGGGACAGCTGTCGTTGCCTCAATTATCAACAAGAATGACGGGGGAGCCAATAGAAAGTATAGAAAGTTTATCTACGATCACTTCAACTGGGCCGTCCTTGAGAATGCAATGAAGTGGCAAGAGTTCGAAAAAAGAGAGGTAAAAAGTGATACAGTTTTGAAGACTGTCATAGTATTAACTAAACGGTAAAATAAAGACCAGGTTGATGTTTCTGTATGATTTACGTTCTTTCCAATGGGTTTCTATTTCCCTTGTTTATATGATCAGATGGAAGCTCTGTACCTGCAGCGGCTTTTATTATTCCACAGTGTTTTTTAAAAAATGTACAAGTTAATTTAATTACATTTGCTACCACGTTTTGATTGCAAGTGTTGTGTTTTGTTTGATTATACAGGGCCGACCAGACTACAACACCGGACTGAAAGCTGTGAGAATTTTACGAAAACACGGGTGAGAGTATGTTTAAAAGTACTTCCATACTTTTGCCAGATACATACAAAAACGAATCTTTTCTCTATTGTGTTTCGCCAAAGAAAACGTTTAGTTATAACTTATAGCCTTTTGATCTTCGTTCATTAAGTCTGATAAGATATTTAAAATATTGTCTGCAAAACTCACAATTTAAATGAGCTCTGATCTGCTTTAGATCAAAAAAAGTTGCTAACAGTTTAATAGGTTTTGCATATTTAGAACAGGGAAGGTAGAAAAGGGCAAAATAGATCTGAATGAACATATTTGAATTTAGCTCATAATAAACTTTGTTTCCTGATGTCTTAATAACTACAGCCCAAAGGAATTGCTATGAGACTATTGCCTATGTATCAAACACTAACATCCATAACTTCCGAACGAGGTCAAATGTTCCCTGTTAACAGAATCGAATCAGTGTTTGTGTTCAATAAGATGTTAAATAGCGCCATGTATCTTCAGCTCTGGGGTAGCTGGAATACTGATAGCTCTTCTCTGTCTGAGAAGCCTTCTAATCCAGGTGATTTGCCAAGTTACCCTTAGACAAAACCCTGCCAAGTGCTGTCGAGTCTGCTTGGTATAAGAACAGAAAAGCTGTGGCATACAGTGTATAATCTGGTCATGGCACGCCTATAAAATTAGCATCTATCTGTGAAACATGCCTATATGCTACATTTAGACACGCTGAAATCACAAGTCTAAACTTCGTCGCTTCGACTAGCCCACAAAGGATGCGCTGAGGCTCTCGAGGAAGGTGTCTTTAACACGATAACTGGGTTGTCTTTAACAGGAGAACTGGGATAACAAACTCGGAAAGCGATAATGACTCACTATGCTTATTAATGTTTGCATCTCCAGCTCTAAATCGGTTTGAATTTAGACATTTGGCCGTTTGGATACGATACGATGGTTCAGACGTCTAGGTATACACTTTAACTACAAACACCCAACAATTAGTAATAATTTTTTTTTTTTAGGTATGACGATTACAGAATATAGCTCATAAAAAATAAAAAAAACAAACAACACAAAATTTCTTTTTAGTGTATTCTACATAGTGAATTCAGGGGTCTGCTTTCATCTGCTCAGGGCAAGCATAAAACAAGATTGTTTGTTTATTGGATTGGGGTTTAACGCCTAACTCCAGGATACTTGAGACACGGAATTGCCGCATTCGGGCAGCAATACAAGTAGAATTCTCAAAATATTATACTTTTTGGGGATCGTCATTTTGATTCTTGATTCCACGGCTTGCTGTGCGTATTACATAGGGGAGAAAGAAGAAAAGAAAACTCATGACACTAGATTTGTCAATACAAGACAGAAATTTTGAAATCACAGCTGTTTCCTTTGGGAACGGCATGATGCCTATCAACCGGCACAGCTCAAATTTAAGTCGGCAAAGGATGCGCGGAGACACTGGAGGAGGGTGACTTTAACATGAGAACTGGGTTTTCTTTATCAGAACTGGGTTACCAAATTCTGTAATAAGCCGCTGACGACTCACTATGTATATTAATTTAAAAAAGGAGTGAATTGGCTTAATCAACGACGATTAGAGAATGGGGCTATATAGCCCTATAAAAAATTAAGCACGTTTGGATTTGTTTAAATTCGATTCTGTCCATTGTATGGTTAAATCATATAATACTGATGATAGTGGACAGGCGTATTGTGATATCTTCAAGTTACTCTTATTTGCAAAATGCGAATGCAGGTTTGACATTAAAATAAGGCTGACTTATGTTAGATAATGACATGCTTTTTTAATTTATGATAGAATCATATTTATTGTTATATACATACACTGATAATTGAATTTGTTTTATGATCAGTATTAAGGTTCGTGGACATAACCTTCTTTGGGCAGTAGATAAGTGGGTTCCAGGCTGGCTCAAATCAAAATCTCCATCACAAGTCCGTTCAAGAGTTAGAAGCCATATACGAGACACTGTCCGGAAGTACAAAGGACTGTGAGTATAGGGAGTAAGATTATGATGCTAATACGTAT
Source organism: Mopalia ciliata (assembly GCA_034783835.1). Taxonomy (NCBI): domain Eukaryota; kingdom Metazoa; phylum Mollusca; class Polyplacophora; order Chitonida; family Mopaliidae; genus Mopalia; species Mopalia ciliata. The sequence continues at coordinate 6,806 of JAVFBW010198732.1, forward strand.
CCTTAAGACTATACAGTCTATACAGATACGACTGCAGATGTACTTTAGAAATAAGACCTGTGTAGCAACCTGTAATGTTATAAAAAAAAAATAGCTTTTTAACAACAAGATATTTCTTCTTTTTTTTTTTACAAAATTCCTGGGCTTTTTTTTTTTCTTTAAATTTTTTTTTAAGATCGCTTTTTTCAACAAAAGTCACCTTTATCTCTCTTCAGAACATCTCATTTGTGACCTAAATTCCTCTGTTTAATCCTTCAATACAATAAATCTATTGAACCAAAAAAGTTGGTGAAATACTGAGTTCTTAAAATAGCTATCACATTAGTGGATTTGAGTGCATTTATATTTAGTGGTTGCTACAGACCTACCTCTGAATAACATATAACTTTGAATCCGTATGACTGCGAAGATAAAAATGATTGATTATGACATTTAAATGGACGTCTATTCCAAGAGTGTTCAAGTAAGAAAACAAGGTGGTTTAGGACAGGGCGAGGCCACGCAATTGTTATACATTTTGGAGATTAAATTCAGAATAAATGGTAGAGTATGGCTATTTGTAAAGGTTATAAAGACTCAAGTAGCGTAGAGTTTGTTAAATCCGAGTTTTGTTTTATACTTGAGTATCTATCGGGTGTAAATGAAGGAAGAGATAATGAGACCACAATTTACAGCCCCTCAATCAGAAGCGGACGAAGGTATGGAGGTCCGACCAGGTTCAGCCGGTCACAATACGGGGATTTCCAGTTATGACGTTACGACAACAGAGTGACAACAGAGTGACGTCCCTTTGTGAAATAAAGTTATCAGTTTACGATAAAGGAGGGCCAATCCACGATTTTTAACCTAGGCGGTATAGGGAATATTGCAAATTAGCCGGTTAATGTTAATGAAACCATATGAATTTCTTTTTCCCATAGCTTAAAACATAATTCTTTGAAAAAGTAACAATTTTAAAGTTACACTTTTCTAAAAACTAACAACCCGCAATATGAAAGCATAGGCAGTCTGCCCTCCCGTGCCATAACGTGGCAACGTCATTTCGCAAAGGGACGTCACTCTGTTGTCGTAACATTATAACTCAAAACCAATGTATTGACACGCCTTCGTTAAAAACGAACATAAAAACGGTCTCTTAAACTTATATTAAAGTGAGCTTTATTTTCATTCGGTTATTTTCCAGAGTTGAGCATTGGGACGTGAACAACGAGATGTTGCATGGAAACTGGTATGTGAGAAAGTTAGGTGATCGTAATTACAATAAAGGAGTATTTAGAGATGTCCACAAACTCGATCCCAAAGTCAAATTGTTCCTAAACGATTACAACGTGGTGTCGTATGGAGAGTCGACTGATGTAAGCAAAACTTTTAATACTTACTTAAACAGGAAGATAACAAAAAATAAAGTTACCCAGACTAGATAGCCTTTAAGAAGCAGTTATAACAAATTGTTTTGATTGTGTGGGCGGCTTTCAAGTTGGAGTTGGAGATAAATTGGTAATTGATTTATTGAAACACAAATGGCAGACTTTTCGTGTATATTGTTTCTCTCTCCTATAAAATTGACCACTATTCAAAATTATTCATTAAAAAGCCTCCACCAAAAGAGGGGTTTTTTTGTACAGCGAGAAGGCATAAACAGTTCACCACACATGGCCTACCCAATTGTCTCTACGGTCTTAACGAGTACTGTCCACATACTGAGAACAAACGTATTTATTACTGCTTACTTACAGGATTTCTTTTCAGATTCGCTTTATTTTAGTTATCTTCTCCACGAAGAGTAAGAGTCTTTTCAGTGGTTCTGGGTTCCCTTCCCTATCGATGCAACGCGATACCTTTAATAACTGGCGTTGTAGTAACCACGTGTACGTTCTAGTGAAAAGGCCTTGTATTAAAGTCTGCCCAGTTGATAACTACCTACATTAGTAGCCGATAGAAACTTACATTGATTTTCAAAAATTAATTTAAATAACTATAATTGACCTTCTTTGGCACGGTATTAACGTTGAATATATTGACACTTAACTTTCCTAACACTCGTGTTATTTCTGTGATGGACTTGTTTGACAACGTTGCTGGCGATGTTGTCATCAAGCTCTTTAATTTTTGTATCTGAAATGATGTCGCTTTACCGAAGTTCAACATGGGACGTCATTTTAGTAGGAAAATAATATGTCAATCACGAAAGTGTGCCCTGGCAACACACATTTGAAAAAAATACCTTAAATCAAGAAATTGAACTGGATTATGGGGTTTCACTCTTTTTCAGGCCTTTTTAGCTCAAGCCCTGGACTACAAGGCATCTAACACTCATGTTGGTGGACTCGGTGTACAATCTCATTTTGGACTTGAACAATGGCCAGGACCGAAAGTTATTCTGGTAAGTCTGACTGGACACAATGTTGCTGGATATCACACTGATTTCAAGAGATTTCTGTACATTCTCCAGTTAAGCCTGTGACATTAGGTATCATAAACTTCTCTTCATTAATATATTGTCCTCAACTTACTGTCTCTACTCACCTCATTTTGGCAGATTTCAAGAATTAGAAAACGGTTTAATATTGCGCAAAACTGAATGAAACAGTTTGTTTTACCATTATTAAAGTTTTCGAATAATTTGTTGTTGACTTTTTCTATTAGCCACGTTTGGACAAGCTTGCCAAGGCTGGTCTTCCGATATGGGCCACGGAACTTGATGTACAGTCCAATAATGTAAATCAGCGTGCTAACTTCTTAGGTGATGCTCTTCGTCTGTTCTTCTCTCATAAAGCCGTTAAAGGAATTTTGTTGTGGGGATTTTGGAGTAAGAATCATTGGCGTGGAGAGTCAGCAGCCCTTGTATCGGGCAACAATTTCCAGGTAAGATAAATCTGACAACTCATTTGGTGTCAAGAGACCAGGAATTTTCAGTATCCAGAATATTTGAAGAATCAAAATACAGCACACTCTTTATGGTACCGATCGTATATTTATATTATCAAGTAATATAAACAGACATACATGATAAAAGCTATCTGGGACAGTATAAAGTAAAATACAAAATATTTTTTGGAACTTCTGGCTACATCTGTCTCGGATGTTCAAGGACCATCCCAGTCCTATGCCAATGCCGCAAAGAAAGTGTCTGTATCTGTCTCCACACAGACTTTCTTTACGTGGCCAACTGGTGATGATCGCCCTTCTGCTGTTAATTCTAACACCAAACAAACAAGC
>JAVFBW010198743.1:0-10024 GCA_034783835.1 Mopalia ciliata
CTCCAGAAAGTCGCTAGCAACTTTCTTTCTCACATACGTGTAATAAGCGTTTGTAGCGCATTTGAATTGTCGAACAACATTGTTGAGACCACGGGCGATTGTCAGACATAGCATGTACACTTTTTTGATAGTGTTTAGAACTGCATTTCTTCCACTTGAGTCACGATTACGATCTAAGGGCTGTATGTTAACAGTTTGCTCGTTACTAGAAGTTTAATGTAACACTAGTTTTACGCACGAGTATAGGAAGCTAAACAACTAACGTGAAAATAGAATAAACACTTGATGTTCTAATTCATCACAGTTAGATAAGGATGATTAAACGTAGAGGAATTCGTAAATTACTGGTTTCTGCTAATGCATACATTCACAAAAAAGTAACAAGTGATTTGTGAGATTATGATTTTTTAAAAATTATTTCTAATATACAACTTACTTTCATTTCTCCTCATGTGAAGATAAGTAAACCCCCCACTTCTATGCTACTGATTTTCCGCCCTTACCCACTTCCGGTCACACAGCTTGACATTACACTAATGATTTAATTTTATATTTCCCGTTGACAAGAAGTCCTGATACTTAAACCCCATCCTTGTAGTCTTACATAAATGTGTTGCTTTAACAGAGGTTACTGTCTTTGACTTGACAGCTCCAATACTGTACGGCATTTTTTTTAAATGTCTCTCAATTCAGAAACCCAAATTTGTTTTACAATGAAAAACAAGGTATCAGATAGTCAAGATTTTTCTATTAAAATCCTAGGTACCACAAATAGCCACATCTGACGCTGATGTCACTATTCAGAATCGTCAAGTCCGTTATAGGCTGAGTGGTGAAGGTAGCGAATTATTCCAAATGAACCAATGGAACGGGACCATCACTGTAAGGAATCCTGGATCAATTGACTGTGAGCTTCAGTGCGATTACTCACTTCAAGTAAGTTGATGATAAAGTATTTATTTATATATATTTTGTTTTATTTGGCATTGATGTTAGCAGATTGAGCCGTGTATAACCTATACAAAGGTGATCGTGGGAAAGATCCCTTATGTTACCACTGGACTCATACTTGCATGTCTAGCAGCAAATGATATAACTTTGGTAGCTTTTCTCTTTTTGAAAACAATCTAATGTGGGCAGTATTCTGTTCAAACTCTTTATATTCTCATAAGGCTACTCTACATTATGGCAAAATTACCATTCTTTTCAAGAGGCTGAATGACAGAAATGACTGCAAAATGTGCTGTTGATGTGTGCTTTTAAAAACTATAAATCAATATTGCAGATAACAGGCGTGGACAAAAATGGGAAAGGGTTCGAAACAAAAACTCCATTGAATATCACAGTGATGGACCAGAACGACAATGCACCGTTCTTCGAAGATACGATGTATTTTCGCGCCAATCGCCTTACGCCTGGTGGAACTGAGGTTGGCCAAATTAAATCGAAGGATACAGATGTTCAACCAGAAAATAACCGGATAAGTTTTCATCTTGAGCAGGGTGGCTTTGGCAAATTTTCGGTCAATATATCTACAGGTGCGTTGATTTTGCTACGGTTTATCATGTTTTCAACTTCAGATAGAGACATAGACTACATGTTCCTTATAAGGAATGAAATAGATATATGTAGACTTCAAGGATTTTATTTTCAAAACAAATGGTAAAAAAGAGTTATTTTTGGTTGCTTCTGATAGAGGATTTAATAAGTTTAGCTTTCCTCATATATCCCAATAAACCGTCTGTAGAATGATTGATTTAATCATTCAAGAGTTTTGCAAAAATAAGTCTTGAATTATTGCTATTCATTTACTTCAGGTATCATATCTGTGTCCGATTCTTTGTTGCGTGAGCCTATGATGCCAAAATACGAGTTATTAGTTATGGCTATGGATTCTGGTACTCCAAGCCTTTCCACCGAAGCACTGGTAACCATTGAAGTACCGTTGAACCACAAACCGGTCATCACGTCGGTTACACAGTTCAGTATAAAGGAGAATGTTCCGGTAGACACCATTGTGGATAACATCACAGCTTTCGATGATGATTTGATGAAGAATGTATCTGATAAGCTTAAATTCATACTTCATGAATCTGGTAAGTTCACAAAAACGACCTTTAAACACAGAATTGCCAATAATTTTTATTCGATCAGTCTTCTTTGAATTATTCAATTAAATATTTTAAATATAAATGTAAAACTATACTGCACAGTGTAAATATGAGAGCTGTTGAGTCAATTTGTGTTGCTTTTAATATTTGGGGAATTTCACATATAGCCTATATGTGAAATTGGCGAACAATTTAATTGAAAATAATCATTTCACCATATGTGTCGACAAAGCGGATTTGTGCAAAACTTCACCAATCAAGCTCTATGGGGGTACCTTAAAAAAACTACTGCTACCATATTGGTTTCCTTTCATTGAACTGAACTGTAGAGAATTGTTACGAATCAGTATCCTGGCTTTGCGATGTAAGTTCAAGTACATGTATATGTGATTTAAGCTTTATTTCCCAAAGTCGTCAGTCGTTCTCAATACATTTGCAGCAGTGTTTAAAATGGACGAGGAACACGGGATAATACGAACTGTAGCTGGCATCGATCGCGAGGAAGTAGACAAATATCACGTCATTGTGACTGTGCAGGATGATGGAATTCCACCTTTCACTGCTACCGCCACAGTGACCATCACTGTTCTAGACGAAAATGACAACAGACCCCTGTTCAGCCTGACTGAATACCACGGCGAAGTTACTGAGGCCGATTCTGATGGGGTCCAGGACCGGAGAGTAACATTGGTAAGCGGAAAACGCTATATTTCTTTCAGCAGCCACAACTTGCCAACAATTTTAACTGCTCAAAACTGCATCACAAGTCCCCATCTGCTGAAGTGTAGTATTGTCAAAGGTAGCCATAGTGTCATCCTATAGAAATGGATGAATATTATTTTTTGAACTGAGAACACAGTTCCCATTTGATGGTACATTGCCGACATGTAAAGAAAATACACTTGACTACGGGATAAACAATAATCATTCAATGAAGCAGTTAATTTTACCTAATTCAAGGGAAAGAGAATAAATTATACACTACCTCGTCGCTGATATGGTGTAATAACTCAATCGTGTTGAGTTGCTAACAGCGTTTAAAATCATTTAGCGTCAGAGGCTGATGTTAAATGTATTACAAACTGGGATATTGTTATGTTATCTGGAAAATCGTGCACAAATATGCCCGAAGACAGAAATAAGTTGTCAAATTAGATTGCTCCATATTAAATACAAATGTAAGTTTGTACTACATGATAAAGTAGATTAACCCACTGCTTTAAACTGACAGAATGCTCCAGTATCAGCTTCGGACAAAGATACTTCCCTGGAGAATCAACACATAATATTTTCTTTAGAAGGTCCTGGCAGCCAGGCCTTTGAAATGGAAACAAACTCAGGCAAGATTCAAGTTAAACCTACGTGGACGATAGACTGTGAACACCGCTGCTGGTATAATCTGACGGTAATATCTTTTACAAATACTATTTATTGTAATTGCTGTGTACATCTTAAGCTTTTGTAGCTAGATTGAAATTACTGTGGTGTAACAAATGCGTTCAGAATTAACGTATGTGTCATAAATATATCTCTCATGCAAAAAGGCGATATTGACTTTTGGGTTTCTGCAACAAAACCCTAAATCACCTGTCCAATTTTTACTATTTTCAGTTTTCCATATATACTCTATTCACACTGGTATTGTGATCAATTTAGCCGAAACACATTAAAAAAAGTAACTTTTACAATTTTCCACCCGAAGACGATCTTCTTTCAGGTTCTGGTATATATTCCAGGTCGTGGCCACTGACAGAGCTGGGAATGGCAGCAGTTCAAATGCAAATTTGACTATAGTTGTTGAGGACATTAACGACAATGCTCCAGTGTTTAACGACAATGTAGAGTTCCAGACTGGACGCCTGACCAGTCCTGGAACTATTGTAGGAAAACTCTATGCTGATGACCAAGATTTTACATCTAGAAATAACAGAGTAATATTTCTACTCCGGGAGGGTGGCTTTGGAAAGTTTGCAGTTGATGTCGATACAGGTAAAGAATAAAATAGTTTAAATAAAATTATACCAATTGTCTTTTAACTGTATTTTTGACTACATTTCTTACTGACACATTTTATAATATTTTTTTTTCTTATTATCGCAATATATGATGGTATGATGTTTTGGTGTGTGCAAGGTATTTAATTTACGGCCATCTTTAGTTTTCTAAAGAAACATCTTTTGTTCGATGCCTTGGGGAGGCTCGTGTGCTTGCTACAATATATCGGTCATGTATTCCAGTGCCAACTATGTCAGCTAGGGTCTACCATTAAAAAAAGCATCAAAATGTAAATATCTCACCTTATAAGCAAAAAAAACAGGCTAAAGCTTTATTATTTTTCATTTCCTAGTTAGTCTGATTTTGTTGTGGTTTACTTTTTATTCAGTTGGGATATGACCTAAAAACAAAATCGATATGTTTGGGGAATAAATATTCATAACTGAGTCTACAGATATCAATCACCATTCTAAATCTGACAACACAAAATTTTTAAAAAATTTACTAAAATTTAAGTAGTTGGAGAAAAAAGAATATTCAACTCGAGCCTGTGCTGAATATCCCTCTCATCTGTTAATTTTCAAAATCACTCTCTGGAAATAATGGTTCTTCAAGGGTTCTTTAGAAAATACGATGGTTAGACATGAAACCATTGTGACAAAAACAGTTCTTTGTAATAGGGGGAAATGGCGAAATACTTGGAACAGTTGCTTTGGGACTTCCCTACAGATCCAAAAAAGGTTCCACCAGAATGATGAGGGAAGAAATTTTAAGGGTTCTATAACCTTTATTAGAACCAGATTTTTCTGAGTGTAGAGGCTCGTGGTTTTGAAAATAAACCAGACGAGAGGGATATTCAGCCTACCACACAGGATTTCGTAAAATGACAGCCACAGAAAAGGTGAAACGATTCTATTCGCCTGACTATTTAAATTGTGTATGTTTAGGTGAGATTATAGTTAGTGATGATCTAACACGACCTCCAATGAAGGAAGTATACGAACTGATAGTGGAAGCGTTTGATAATGGTACTCCTCAGCTCTCCACCGTAGCTGAGATCAGGATTCATGTTACCCTTAATACTCCACCACGTGTTCAGAAGTTCGTGAACGTTTTACTGGAGGAGAATCGCTCCCCTAATTCCTTAGTTACACTGATTCGTGCCGAGGATCCAGACATTGGGGTTAACCCTGACGAATATCTTCGGTTTACTATGAATCACTCCTCAGGTAAGATGCTGTCAATTTCTATCAAAAACCATTCCTCCCCTAACTTTAATATCCTGTCTTTCCTGTTGGTAAGAGATATATGTGTAAATATTTCAATAAAGTATAAACAGAAACTAACCACAGTGGCACTGGGATTTCGATTTATTAAAGTAAATGAACCATCTCATGTTCCATATGTTTTAGTGACAAGTTTCTGCAAAATTTTAATCTAGAGTTGTTATGGGTAATCTACTAACATCTCGAGTGAAGGCATAATTAACTGTTGATTTATCCTGGAACAATTTTGAGCTTTGGGCATTAGTCCTACCAAATGATAAATGTTGGCAACGGTGGACTATTTTTAAGCAGGAGAAGCTTTTTTGCCAACATATGTCATTGTAAATGTTAACAATTCTGTTATTAGTTCCATTCTTTGTCGATGAACAAGACGGGAAAATCTTTTCAAAGTCTTCTGTTGACCGGGAATTCGAAGATTCCTACACATTTACTGTTTACGTCATGGACCATGGTGTGCCCGCCTATACTGCCGAGTCATCCGTAACGGTTCATGTGAAAGATCTGAACGATAACCCTCCAGTATTCGGATCTGTTCGAGGGTACAACGGAACAGTCATTGAGGATGATATTCATCCAATTTCAAGACAGGAAGTGATAGTGGTCAGTATTACAAAGGTGTAACACGAATTTTGTGAATTGACAACAAGTTGGTATGGGTTTCAATAGTATTCTATTGGTCAATTTCTAGTCACCACAGATTTATATTCTTGTGCATAAGACACGAAAATCTGTTCTGTTCTGAAAATCGACCGAGGGGTCCAGCAAGCCCTTAAAATTCTTTGAATGAATTTAATGAACTAAACTATTATTCTACCTAAAGTCAATTTTTTATAACTTTTGAAAAGAGTTGGCCTGAACAATGCAAAGTAACTTCGTCATAATTTCATAAAATAACATAATTTTATCCTGCACCGCGAAAATGTGTGTTTTAATGGTCTTCGCTATGCACAATATCAGTTGATGTGGTTAAGTATCTCGGACAACTGATCCTCATCGATGCACACAGGTTCAAGTCCCCCCGTGAATTTCAGGTTAAAAAGAAAGTCATATGAGCAGACTTCCTCACTAAGACAATCGCGGAAACGTTTATGTGCAGGGTTTCTTCCATGGTTTCCACGCCCCGTGAGGGAGCGGGTGGGTCATGTCTCTGCAGAATTCTTCATCGGCTGTGTCGGTCGATCATAAGAGGCGAGAAAAGAGGTTGCTTTCTGTTGCCCTGGCGTTCGCAGAGCTAAAGGGTAACGGGAGGCAGATTTGTTTTTGATGTTCTGTATTTGTGTCCGTCGTCATATAATTGAAATAACCTTGAGTACGATGTTAAACACCAATCAAACAAACAAATAAACAAATCCATGGTTTCCACCGAGTTTAATATGCAGTCGACTATCATTCGTCATGTTACTGAAATAACTCAAAGCAAGATAAAAAAAATAATAATCTAAGAACCACATAATCAAAGAAATGCAATCACTAGTTCCCCAAGTGTAGGGAGCGTATGTCTTTTAGAAAGGTGTGATGATTTCTGTCGAACCTCAGTCTGGGTGATAAACATACTCTTCTGAAAACACGATGTTTGGTTAAAAATTGGGGCAGGAAGTTTTGTTTGTCCAAATTATTAATAAGGCAGGGTTGGTTTTCACTTCAATAGTCACTTTCATACAGTTAAACGTTGCCTTGATTTTGATAATGAGTTCAAAGAAGAATAGTGGCTAGTATGATAAAGGTATAAAATGAAAAAAAAAAAAAAAAAAAATTTACAACTTATATGTCTGCAAATATATTTAACACATTTGAATTTAAAGTTGGAACAAATGCTCAGCGGACACAAATAGGATAGTTAAATGTGCTTTCACTAAAGTTACTACGCAAGCGCCAAACAGCGTGCAACGAAAATGTTTTCAATGTTTAAATGAAATACCCTTGAGAACAATTTTAAACAGGCACATAAACCATTGTAACCGATCAACCTCTTTGGTTGTTAGTTATGTTATGTTTGTGTTACGCTACATCCAGATTTACTATCTAGTGTTACTTGACAGACCCCAACAATCACCACCACCGACTTGGACTCAACCGAGCCAAACAGAAGGGTCCGTTATTCTCTAAGTGGAAATGGCAGTGAATTATTTGAGATTAATCCCCATACAGCGGAGATTCACGTCCGTAGAGCCGGTTCTATAGACTGCGAACGAGAGTGCCAGTACAATCTCACGGTGAATTCCTATTTATTATTTGCATACATGTATTATTTCGCTGGATTATTTGCATCGATGTATAAATTTTACTTGATTATTTGTTTTATATATCATATTTGCATACGCATTTATGTATTATTTTCAGAATAATTAATCTAGTATTTTCACAAGCATAAATATATTTTTTTCACTTAACAACTTGTATTCGACAACTTATTTTCAAACTGTAAGTTGCCATTGTCACTGGCCAGTCTCTCTTACAACAAGAGTATCAACAAAAATTAAACAACCTTCTGGTAGAATTTGAAAAGTGAAAATAATAAAATGTTCGAAAGCTGGTGCTGTTCGGAAACCAGTCATTGGATGATATATAAAGATTTATCAACGTGTTTAAGCAAAGGTTTCAAGTTAAGAATAACAGTAACATATCAATGAGCATGACGTATGTGGCCAACGGTTTACAGAATTGGATGAGATCATTACATAGCGTCAATTGAATGCCTAAAATACGACGCCAACTTGAAATGTAAATGCAACATTTTTAGATTTATCAAGTGGTAGCTTTTACCTTCTGTAGATTATAGCAGCTGACCAGAATGGAACTGGATTGAAGACAGAAAGCAGTTTGATGTTAAACGTTCGTGACATCAATGACAACATACCTATCATCATTGAGAAGCACATATTTACAACTGGTAGGGGAGCCGCTCTGGGGACATCTCTTGGTCATTTGCAGGCAAAGGACAACGACACTACCTTGGAAAATAACCGAATTTTATTCTACCTGAAAAAGGGTGGATTCCAGAAATTTGCGGTTGACTTTTATACTGGTAAGTGTCGATATGTAAAACTAGTAGCCCATTCCTAATTTATTGGATTGCTGACTATTGATTGCCTCATTTATGTATTCGTTAGTTTTCATCAAGCCTGTACCTTAAATCTGCTCACAGTTAACTTTATAGTTGTCAGTATATGTACAAGCATGGATACATGACAATGGTGCTCAAACGAAGTGTTTCACATATATTAGGGAGCGGTGTTGATATACATGTAGGCAGTGACCAATCCCTTTTTCAATTTTTTTTGTTGTTGGTAAAACTAAAATACTGTTTAACTTTAAAATATTATGAAAACGATGATTGCATTTTATGTGTATCTGTATCTCTTTGTAGGTGAAGTTATCACGGCCTCTGATCTGACACGGGATCCAATGCTGTCTGAATATAAACTACTTGTGGAGCTGTACGATACTGGAGAACCGCAATTGTCATCGAGTACGGAAGTTCTCATAAAGGTCCCGAAAAACAATCCTCCATATACCGAAAGCCACGTTACACTGGAGCTCAAAGAAAATCAGCCCGCAGGAGACGTCGTCGGCAAATTACAAGCCGAGGATGCTGACATCGGCAAAGTTCCTGGGGAAACACTTCAATTTTTAGTAACATCAGATGTATCTAGTAAGTCTGTTACACTCTTATAAAAATATGGCTCTACTGAAACCCTACAGCGACTCTTCCAAGTAATTCTCCCTTTCTTCTTTTTTTGTCGTTATGGTTCCATATAGAACTCGAAAGCTGTCAAATGACCATTATTTCTAAGAGACATGTAAACGTTCGTCACTATGTGAGTTACCAAGGACAAACACATTGTTGAAAATCTTTCATGTTTACACAACAAGCATCACATGACAATGACAACTAATCAGCCGGATTGTAGGGTTGTTGTTTGCACTAATGCGTAAGCAAACAATGTGTTTCCTGTCGGGGTATATATTGGTTCTCATTAATAGGGCAAGTTTGTTGATTAGATGGTGATCAGCTTTGGTTTGTGTAGTCCCTCTTACCCTTACTCCCTACCCACAGCAGAAATAATAAAAACAAAGATTAGACGATATATATATTTAAAATAGCCAGGTCATGTACGAGGTGATACCGACGACAGAGGGACAACTGAACCTCTTGTATAATTTGCGGCTGACATTATTTCTAAAGCTCTGGTAATTTAACCAAAAAAATGATGAGAAAACTTTGACTTAAAACGTAATTATTTTTCTGAAGTCCATTTATTTATTTATTTTGTTTTGCCAGTTCCATTTTCCATCAACGTTTCAACTGGGGAGATCATATCACTTGTGTCTCACGACAGAGAATCAGTTGATAAGTATTTCTTTGGTGTGCTCGTTTCTGATAATGGTCTACCGTCCTATACAGCAACTACAACGCTTACAATTATTATCACTGATGAGAATGATAACTACCCGGAGTTCCAGTCAAACGAGTACAGAGGTGTGGTCATAGAAGATGACGATGTTCCCATTCAAAACCAGAGAGTCACTGTGGTAGGTTTAATCGAGTCCAATGGTCAATTATTACTTCCAGTAAAACCTTTCCGTATTTATATTCAACAATGACACCGAGCACACCGAGCACACCCCAAC
>JAVFBW010198754.1:0-19473 GCA_034783835.1 Mopalia ciliata
ATCGTTTATTTCTCGTTAACTATTTACACTAAGCCTTTGAAATTGGGCACAGACAATCTTTAAGCCATTATCTAAAAAACATGCAGTTTTTTATATTGAGTTTCGTTTTGGAGATATATAGCAAATATTTTTTAAAGGCAGGTTTTTATTTTTTACATATATTTTTATCAATGGTACAAAACTAACTTGAATTTAGAAAAAAGCTATGACGTTATTTTAGTTTAAAGACCCAAGTATTTAAACTAAAATACTACAAAGACATGCAATTTTGGAAAAAATCTTCAACCATCTGAGAAAAATAAGAGTTATAAATAAGGGACTATTTTTTAAAGTTATTTGACTTTTTTCTTTATAAATGCCATAATAAAATAAAATGAATCATAATATGACATTATATTTAGAATCTTGAAGTCCCCTGCTTTATAAATATATATGATGGTAATGCCATTCCCTTTTGGAAATACCCGTTAACGCCAGGAAAAGATAAGAGTCGCATTTTTTGCTCCTGACTAGCGGTAAAGTCTTTAATGGTTAGGCATGATTCGCACGTGCAACTGTTTTTCTCTACGTCTTCACGTCTTCTATACACAAAGACTTACCCAAAAGTCACTATCAGGTGCTTAGATTCAATTATCGGACATTTACATTATAACATGATCAGGCTGTACACTTTTTGGAAGAATTCATGTTTTAAATTTTGTTTGTGATATTGTGTTTCTTTTTGGGCAGAGTAAATGTTTATTAGAGTTATTGACAATAATTTATGTAAATAAGACTTTATAATATACACTGATCCGTTTATTGAACCCCGACAACTTCGCCAGCAAAGTTTTCCCCTAACAGATACTTCTATTTTTTCTAAAAAAAAACTCTCAAAGAACCATTATTTCTCGGAGTGTTCGAAAGGGCTCGATCAACGCTAACACGTTTGACTTTTTACCATGCCTATTTTGTACAGTACATGTGGTTCGTCACATGTACAGATTGAGTCATATATGGATCAACGGTCTTGTACACTGTGTAATACAGATAAGGAGTATTTCAGGTGGAAGCCGTTGAATGAAAATTTAGTTAACTGATATGAATTGGATAACAGCTTGTTGTGGTTCGGAATATCAGGACTAGCCTTGTGTTAGTGGGTACTGTTTGCGTTATGTACCAGCTTATAAATATTCAGTATTTCTTAACGATTAAAACAGTGTTAATTTCAGAATCCAAAGGGAATCAAAACATACATGCTCTTGGCATTTCCTCTCCAGTCACACCAACACCCTGTCATCCCACTCAGATATCCTAACAACTTATCCTAACAATAATATTTTTTCTGCAAAAACCTTTTTGAGACATTGAGCCATATCTTTATTACATATGCAAATAAAATTATTTGTGAACTGTTATAACATTTAAAAAACAATTCTGTTTGAGTAGCATTAAAAGACATCGTGCATGCATGTACTTTAATTCCCGTTATAAAAAGGATCTCCAAAGACCCTTTGTTACTTGGGGTTTGTCTTATTTGAATGCAGTGAATATTAACCCTCTAGCACCCAGTATGACAAATTTGTCATACTGTTTATGAGGTCCCCTATGGGAGATAAATCCTTTGGGTTGTTATTTTACTATTTCTGAGAGTTATCCTCCATATTTCCTGTGTTTTTGTTATTTAAATACAAAATAAACATTGTTTCACATTTCTGGATGCCTTTGTAATGTATTTCCAAAGTATTGGATTTTTGTAACAATGGAAACTAGTTCCGGGCTCTAGAGGGTTAAGTATTAACCTCATGGAAATGAATGTAAATGAATACGATCAGGGTCTACTTTTTGTTGCGATACTGGTGCTTGTTTAACAGATAAAAGTTAGCATTAATAACCGCTTTGTATTTTGTTTATGAAGAATCTACTGATGTTAATAATTCAATCTTATTATTTTCACGTAGATTTACCTCTATATACGACGAGTGCGTGCTAGGGTTAGGGTTAGCATAGTAACGTTCCTAGATCTCTCCAAAGTGTTTGATACTGTAAACCATGATATACTTCTGTATAAACTAAATCATTTGGGTTTTAGGGGGATATAAAATTCTTGGTTCAGAAATTATTTAACTAATAGGAAACAATATGTATCTTTTAACAATACTTTATCGGAACCAGAATTGATCAACTGTGGCCTGCCACAAGGACCAATCCTGGGACCAACTCTTTTTCTCCTTTATGTAAACAATATTTCAAACTCGACTGATTTTCTTGACTTCATCTTATTTGCCGACGATACCAGCACTTTTTCCTCGGTTAAATCCGCAGACCATGCAATACATACCACTAAAACAGAGTTAACAAAGCTTCAAGAATGGTATGCTGCAAATAGATTATCTCTTAACATCAAAAAAACTAAACATATGTTTATTAATGAATATTTTTTGTGTCTTTTAACGAAAATATGTTTATTAAGCCTGGAACAAAAAAAGTAAAAATCCATAACTTTAAAAAGCTGACTATTTCTGACATCGAAATAGAGTAAGTAGGTCACTGCAGATTTTTAGGTATAATATTTAACGAGATATTAACATTGACCACACACATAGGCTACATTTGTAAGAAAGTTTATCGAAATATAGGCATACTTAATTATATTAAAGGTTGTTTAAACAAACATACACTTAAAATACTATTTTATTCACTGTTATATCAGTATTTAAAGTATGGAAATATTCTCTGGTGCAATACCTATAAAACGCATAGTAAACCACTTACAATACTCCATGAAAGGGTTATACGATTAATGACAGCTTCCGATCGGTTTGAGCATACTACACTTTTATTTGTGTATCTTAATTTCCTCCCTCTGTCTGCCATTAATACACATTCAATTTGCCTCTTTATTCATAAATTATTCCATGACCCTATACGTATTCCCAATAGTTTTAAGTCTTATCTATTAATGCAAGCCGAAATCCATCAACATAATACTAAAAGTCAAAATTATAATCTGTACAGGATATTCAAAACAAGTGATAACACATTTTTATGGATGTCAAACTTATGGAAGTTTGACATCCATAAAAATGTGTTATCACTTGTTTTGATCATCTACAACTTCTAAAAATGCCACTTAAACAAGTTGTACAGGATATGTATATATATTTTCAGGGGTAGATCAAGCTCGTATAGGGCTTTATTCCCGGCAACTGGAATTTAACTGACACACGTATGCTCTTATGCTTCTTTTGAGTTTTTCTGTACGTTTACATTTATATTGATTATTGGCGAATATACAAACAAACAAACAAACCGCAGAACTAATTGTAAGAGGTGGTAGACGGGGTGGTGATTCTTCCATCAGTTTGTGTTTACGTTTGTGTTTGTGTTTACATGTCTGTCGATTTGTTTCCAGAAAAGTTATCACTGTTTACCAGATAAACGTGTTCAATGTTAATCTTATACAGCTACTACCGATGTTCAATTTCACAAATGTAAATTGAAATTGACTCCCATCATTCGTCCTTTCTACCATATCCGTGTTCAGGTTTTTGTATATCTCATGGGTTTATTTTGTATTTCTGTTAACATGTCTTGCCCATAACAAAGGGGGTTATATCTTGGTAACAGCTGTGACACATATTGATTGACTATTTTGCATATTCAATTACAGTTACGTGATCGATTGACATATGACTGGTTACTTCCTCTGTTTTCTCACAATTCCATTATCTTATTAAAAAATTCTGTGCTTTGTTTGTCTTCTCTTTTTAGTGAGTTATTCGGCATTGGCAAACATAAAATATTTGGCCGTACACGATAGCCGTAGATGTTCTCGTTTAATTGAAAAGACCATCTGGTATATGTGACCTTTACGCGACCCTGTCAGGTTGTAATTATTATATAAAATGCATTCATACACGCTCTGGGGTTGACTTAGTGTTACGCAAGAATCTGCGTTCACTGACGATAATGTGTCGGTGAACTCAATCGCTTCTATACTAGCATATTATGCAAGAATGATAGAGACTTTACATACAGCTAGTCCATATTCTATAACACGAATAAAGGAATAATAAATTGCATATTTCCAAATTCCCCTCGATTACATACAATACGATTGTTAACCTCCGAATCCCGGAGAGATTTGAGTTCTAAAATGCAATCCAAACGGCTTACAATGTCCTGTCAAGAACACATATCTGGCTGTTAAATTGGTATTGTTTTTTAAACTGCTATAAGCCCTGAAAGCCATGCTTTCGTGAATCAAATCCACACATTCTCGATATCTCAATCTGGTATAGTGCTAAATAATTTGGTTTCCAGTCAAGACTAAAAGGGGGGAATTGACTGTTGATTATACCCTCATTGTAAGAACGAGTTATACATTGAAGCTCAGAGCTACCCCAAGTATTGCGTACGCATAGTGGAATGGATTATTTCAATAGCACCGAATAAAGAAGGATCCCTCGTTTTAAAGCGATTAAATGATTTAAACGAAGCTAACACGAAATAGCTAGATTTTGTAACAGTTTGTCACAATTGTGAAGACAATGTAAATATCTAATATTGCCATTTCATTTAAACCTGGCTTAAAGCCGACAGTTACATTGTTAATATCATACACACAGTGTTGAGCACAGTGAGTTTGAATAGTAAATAATTCTGGTATCTAAAGCAAATTGTTCGGAATAATATGAAAATCATTGCGTTCCCCGTGACAAAGTATTTTACTTTGTGTTTTTTTTATGTTTGTTTTTTTTTCTTTCAAATATAAGGTGGTATCTTTGACCACAGAGTAAAGAGTTGCTTATTTTGCAGGTTTGTTCGATCCGGACTTACCGCTGTCCTTTAATCCGTTTCGCCCCGGTGACGATGTGGCAGCCTAATAGATAAAGTAAACCATTCCCCATGCCATAAGCATGTCACTTAGCTCTGTAGCCACCTGAGCGAAATGGAGATCACCCCAACGGCGTTGGTGTTTGGGGCCAAGGTTAAGACATGGGTGCATTAACCATGACCCAATACAAACCTCTACCGTGTTATCCGAGTCGAATGAATGCACACAATCTTGTCCAACCTAAGGTTTTCCGCTAAATCCACCGACCAATAGAATAAGCCGATCCAACGACAGTTGGAGTACAGGACGGATGAAAAGTTTTGGTGAAAAGCAGTGCTCGAAATCAGCTCACAGTTTAAATACTATCCAACTCAAGTCGTTCTTATTATTGGAATCTCATTTTGTAACGAGCAAGTACCATTTAGTTTTTCATCGCAGACGGCTTGTATGCAATGCATGTAGGTAAGACAGCGACGGGTTTAATGGAATGTTGGAGTCTGCAGATGTTTAAAAACAACTTTAAAAACAAATACACCTAACTGTTGTGCGATAGAACGTCCCTGATCGGCTAGGGTCCCACGATTTTGGGTGTATGCTGCCAATTGAAATCCAGCATATGAAGCTAGGCAATAATACAACTAAGCAGCGGTATATCGCATGGTCTCTCTATATCAATCTATAAAGCCTATAGAGATGCCATATGTTCGAATGATGGCGTTTGCCATGGTGCAACAACACCGGCGCGATGTGTGGTCTACCGACAAATCGTCTCATTCGAATTGCATCAACACAGTGGCAATGTAAGTGAATTCGACACCCCCGCCTGAGTGGTTTTAACAAACGAATATTAGTAAGCCAATACTTCCAACATTTTGAGTTTAAAAAGTGAACAGTCACTATAGTGGGCGGACCATTGAATCTTTTAGATATATTAACTCAAAAAGAACGCCTGTTACATACCGTTATAGTAAAAACAAATCATTAAAGAACACCTTTGACAGAATAAGTCTATTCTTTTCCTTGCCGAGTATTACTAAATAGTTTGACGTGGTTCAGAATTTCAACATGCCATCTCATATGTGTGTAATTAGCTTCTATTTACGTTTAGTCCGTTGCAGTTAAGTTACATGCAGAAGACAACAGATCAAAGGTCGATTATCTCCCAAGACTTGATATCGTAATTCTCAACTATTATTGGAAAACAACTGTGTATTCATATAGACGCTAGGTTCATCAAAAAGTCACCAAACAATTATAATTACATAATATCGATTTGCACCCAACATATTTGTCTTAAAGCATAGGACATTGTTTTGTTTGTTTGTTTTTTATTTGTTTATTTTTCTTTAGATTGCACACATCTGGCTTTTTCCTGTAAATTGCTGACTACGTGTTAAGAACAGTGTTATACCTGTCTGGCATTTTGTGTTTTTATTTACATTCTATGGTACTTCCTTTGATACGAATAATGGCTGGTTATCTGGTAACATGCAGCTTTTCATAAAAATCTAAATAAAACATACAACGACTTTATCTCTTAGTGATGTAAACAAATATATGCCATTTAAGGCGAAAGTCATTCGACAAGCTTTCGTGACGGCGGCTTATTTATTCATTGGAATAGATTGATTGAATAATTGGTTTATTTATACAACAGTATACAACCGTATCCCCTGTTTATGAAACCCAAGGACACTGATGTCATGTAGAATACCAGTGAAGTTCAATTCCATTCCACTTTAACTTCTGTTGAAACCTAATTTCGTCATTAAAAACTTATATAGATTTTAAACGTTATAGCACTGAGATTTCATTCCAGCTTGTACCCTATCATGTCATTGCATTCCATTCTTACAAACCGAGCAAACCCTTCGTGACACCTTACGTCATCTTATACTCACTTACTTTGAAAGAGGGCTCCATAGGGATTGAAGAATCTTACGGAATCGCATAAAATGGACCTACTGGTATTGCCTGTATTTCGAGTAATACGTTCTTAGGAACAAGTCTTTGCATTTTGTTAGAAACCGAAGGACTGAGTTGTCACATTGAATGACGACGAAGCGATTAAATCATACCGCTAATAGCCGCAGTGAAATGTTGGATTTAATCTTAGATTTGTTTGATATACCTTTTTAAAAAGTATAATGTAGTAATGAAAGCTCCTTTGAACGCCAGCACTATTTTGAAAAACAGAGAACGATGTATGACGCCATACTAATGTGAGATCAATTGAGCTTCACTTAAGAACAACATGAACGCTGCATAAAATTATGAATAAATGCATCACAATAAGTAATAATCGCTATTTATTAAAAACTATAGGGCCGATGGACAACTTTATTTTAAATACCAAAGGAACACAAGTTTGTCAGTGTCAGTGATAAGTTTGTCCGTGCCAGGGATAAGAATACCCCAAATGTGCGAGAATATGGGTTGGAGGGGATTTAAACAAAACCAGTGTATATAGTGTTTATAGGTGATAGAAATGGCCGGTCGCTAATGGGCTAGTCATTGTAAAAGCCGACCAACCTAACGGATAATGGCCAAATCTTACATACAAGTAGAATATTTCGGTTGTAGTAATCAATTCTCGGTCCATTAGAGATACTCCCAGAGAATGACAACCGGCTTTAGTAGAGCTTAGTGTGAACTACAAAGTGTAAATCGTTATACATTATATTTAAATTCCCCAACTACAAAAATACTTCTAGGGCTAAACATCTGTGAGGATAAGTACACTACTAATCCACATGTTTTCCTAATGGACTGACAGTAAGGACAGTTCCTGTGAAGTTTAGCTACCACTTGCATTAGCCTGTCTAAACACTCAAGTGAAAATTGTTTCTTGTTTTAAAGTAGCCTATATAATACACATGTGTCAAGAGCTAGATAATGTGTCAACAGTGGTAGAAATATAAAGGCATAAACCTAGAGATGTAGAATATTTAGTGCTATTTTTTTTATTTGCCTATAAACATTTATTCATAATGTGATGAACCTATTGGTTCAACTGCATGGCCTTGCCGTTAGTAAGAGTCCGCTTCCTGTGAAACATTTTGAAATACGTGAACTTTCAGTTGATATATTATTTTGTCATGTACATCTAGTGTTCTCGAGGCAATGCTTTCTGTGATATAAGTGTATCAATGCTTGCCTGTGTGAGCAGCATTGCTTGGTTCTCATTCTTTTTTCACCAGGTTGAGTCTATATGCCAAAATAGCATTTGTATATCGGGGGCTTAAGTCCAGGCCCGCCAATATATATCGGTAAATATCATTTTGAGGAAAATATGTCCACAAAATGCACGTCGTTAAAAAACCAACGGCATTCTTTGTACAAGAATACTATTATATGTGGTAAACGCTTTGTCTTAAGATTATGCAGCAGCTCAAGTCATTTGCATTGTCCGTTTTTTCTTTATTCGAGTCACCCACAGGTAATTTGGAGAGAACCTATTGTCCTTACTGTCAGTTTCCACAGGAAGCCTCTTTCTTAAGGTATGAACTGAATGCTTTTTAACTTAAATAAAGTAACTTCAAATTAATTTATTTGTAAATAAATACATATGATGGGTACGACTTAATGTCTGAAATATGTTTGCAAAATTTATCAGAATAATAACTGATAACAGGCTCTTATGACGGCATTTTTAAACAAATTTATCACCTGCAATGTTACCAAACTCTCGTACCGTTGTAGAAGTTAACGCGAGAAGAGTCTGGTTAAGGCTAGACTAAGGACAGACAAGGCCATAAACCCGTCTCTGCTGTCACGCTAGACTAAGGACAGACATGACAAGCCATAAGCCCGTCTCTGCTGTCACGCTAGACTAAGGACAGACACGACAAGGCGATAAACCTGTCTCTGCCGATACGCTAGACTAAGGACAGACACGACAAGGTGATAAACCCGTCTCTGCTGGGAACAATAGCACCATTGACGGCTTTATAAACAAATAATTCCCAATTATGCGACATATTTTATTGTCTTTCAAAATATATGACGGGTTTACATACTTCAAAATGACCACTGCGCTGGATGGGATGTTGAAGGAGTGGGACAACGGAGTTCTGGACCAGCAAAGTGATAAAGCGATAACTTTGTCAGAACATAAACTGTAAGGTTGCTGTAAGACTGTACTGTACCAAATTGCATTTCTTCTGAATAGATGAGCTTGTTGTCGAAGTTCTTGTGAAGAGTCTTAATATATTGTGAGGCGAATGGTTGTCCGGGGATAGTCATCTTTATGACTCATTTTCCTTGTTGTGCTATCTGTTTCTATCCACTCTGAAACCTCTGTTACATCAAAACCTATTCACACTGAACAGTTTCCAAACCTTAGTTTTCTGTGCTCATCTAGACTTCTCAATCCGAAATTTTTTCAACGTAAAAGCGCCAATTTTGTCGCCTCGAATAACTTGTTTTTTTCTCGCAAAAACTTTGCGTCAGCATTTGATTTACCGCTTTTTCTTTGTTTTTTTTTCCTCGCACAATTTTGCATCAGCATCTGATTTACCGTTTTTTCCTTGTTTTTTTTTCTCAAAAACTCTGCGTCAGCATTTGATTTACCGCTTTTTCTTTGTTTTTTTCAATAAATATATTGTTGTGGATAACTTGATGTACAAGGAAACATGGCATATTTGTCATTGAGATGTCTATCAACAAAATGTAAAGCCAAAACTATGCATCGAAAAAGGTTCATATTTCGGTTTCGGATAATACGTTATGCAAATTGATTCAAATCTATCTGCACAGGTTTATTCGTATATATATTTATTTATATTATGTTTTACAGTGATCTTTGCCTACCTTCTATTCCGGTTTTTCTATAAATCTTGGCTCTTATTTAGTTCCATCTGTACTCCTCATACTGATGAATAAATCTTCCAGATAAATATTTAAATTGAAAGAACAAATCATTTCTATTAAATTGTGTTATCTTTTTCCACAATCATTTTTATAACTCGATTTGTTCAAACAGACGTGTTTGGATTTTTTGTAATGGGATAGAACAGTTTATATCACGAATTATTTCGTATATCCTGGTCTTTGGTAGAATTTCATATTTCATTTTGCATTAAACGGTACATGTAGGTCTGCTTTTTCTTTGTCGGAAAGTTCGAAGAAGTCGACAGCTTTCAAATCGTCGGCCATCTGTTGACGACATCTGCTCGTTCAAAAACAGAAAGTAGCCCGTCAAACGAGTGTTGTTAGAAATGATGTGCAAAATCGTAGAATATTGGGCGATTGTATTTCATACATAATATGACAGGTATGGACTGTTAGATGTACAATAATCCGATTGATAATAAGTGTGACGGATTAAAAATAAATCCAGAGAGCCTGCTAGACCCTTGTTAAGAATATGTCATATATATGGCGTTTGAAATCCGCCCTTATCCAAATGGTTAGCTATATTTGAAATGTGACGACCCTGAACACAAATGCATCGACACACATCGTTTTTTTTTTTTTACAAGATCACTTTATTCCATGATATCATAACAAAGTTGAGCCGACATGATATGGGACAAAAACGGCTTATGGTCCACTTATACTCTATGTGAGCTAGAAAAATATCTTTGGAGAAAACGATATTAAGAGACAGACTTTGACATACTTCTGACTCGGTATATTTAATACATTGGCTCTGAGATACATATTTGTATTAACAGTTAAACAAGGAAAGGTAAAGAAAGCCTTTGAACGCAGCCACTTGACAAGATACAATAAAGTAACCGAACAAAAATGGAATCGCGAATGCATATAGAGTATTCGCTTCCTGTGTTGTGCCTGTAAGTTTTGTCCCCGAAATACGCCAGCCGTTGTCAACCATAAAAGCATTAACATGTAACGAGTATTTGAAGAATAATTGGTGGAGTACAGTTATAAATAAAAAATAAGTTAATCAAAGTTTTATATAATTTTAAAATTCAACATGGTAACAAATAATAACGATAGCACTAGAGATGTGATTATTCAAACGCGCTTTCAAACATTTAAGGTCGATGAATTGGACGCAAAACCACAACGAGCCAATGGTCCAGCGCCTTTTCACATTCCCGAGCAAGGACTAGTAATGATTTAAAAGCATGCACCTTTTAAGCAACACAAATTTGCACATGGAGATTCTTGAGGCTATAGGCTCAGAAAATAAACAGACAAATACAATGTACTTTTGGTTGTGATTGTCTTTGGTCAATAGGAAACACAAGGAATAGCATGCAATCGCTGAACGTTTGCGGGATTGTGTTTGTACTGTATACACATATGTCTTATAATCTCGCATGCAAATATGGGTTCAAGTATCAACGATTGGCCGTTACATGAATCGCTGCTGTGAAGCACAGCGCTGGTGAATATATATTTTGGGTAACAGCACATTTTTTGACACAGCATATAAACCGCTTCCACTGTGAATCAATTTAAAATGAATGTTCTGGAATTCTCCTCACATCCGGCCTCAAATTAATCCGTGATAACCAATAGCGCTTGAGTGCTGCTTTAAATGTGTCCATAGTCCGCCATTGAACAAAATGTTTTTGATTTCCAAATTAAACATCACAACTTACAGTTCGTTTCGAACACTGCCGTCGATTCGACTTTCCCAGAACATACACTCGCGAACATGTCTGTTTACAACTAAAGAGCTAGTGGAGCAGTGCTGAGCAGAACATATTAGCATCTTGTGCACAACAGGAATAGTGGCGGTGGTGCATAGTACACATCTCACACGAGACATGTAGTATTCAGATGGTCTCAGCACAAAATAATCCTCTGAGTCATATAAATGAGGTGACCACGATTATTTCAAACTAACCGGGTTCCCCAGCATGTGTTAAACGCTTGTGGCCTCGTGAAAATTGTCTAAGTTTATTACTACTCTCTTCCCATTGAGGTTTGGTGATGTGGGAGTAGAGTCCGGTAAATTATCGTCTTTTGCCGCCTCTGTCATGGCGGAAAGTTTATGTTGTAAATGAGGATTGCCTATTTTCATATTTCGCTGTTTTAACACCTCTAGCTGAGTATACAATCGACGAAATTCCTCCTATTAAAAACAAAGAGAAGAGAATGAAAATATATAAACATAAGTTTACTTCCGTGGGTATCACGTGGCACCACATGCTTTGGGGTGAAAGGCGGTATTTATATACTGCACTCTATCCACATCAACATAATCTTAATATATATTACCTATTTCATTCATTTTAATAATCAATAGTTCTAATTCATGACAAATTCTTCAAATGGCGTTTGGGAGGAGCTTTATGTTGCCCTAGTGCTTTCATAGTTAAAGGCGGACAGAAAGCCGGTCTGTTTGTGGTGTGTGTATTGGGTCCTGTTGTTGATTCGTCTTGTCTTTGTTTGTTGCCAGTCGTGTGGAACATGGTTTCCTCCTCCCATTGGGCTGGCACGTCGTCATATAAGCGAAATAACCTGGAGTACGGCTTTCAACCTCAATCAAACAAACCAACGATCAAATGGCGTTGAATTTAATTGCCATGAATCACGTATGCGTCTGGAGACGATTTACGTGTTATACGTCAATGACACGTGTGGTGCTATACCAGTCATTTTAGTGCCTGCCTTTATTCGGCAAATGTTAAAACACACATATATCATTATTTTCCACATAAATTTCACATTTGACTTTATGTAAAATATGAAGACAATTCTGCTTTATTCTTGACAACACTTGCAAATATCCTTTTCATAAAGA
This sequence comes from Mopalia ciliata, assembly GCA_034783835.1. Classification (NCBI taxonomy): domain Eukaryota; kingdom Metazoa; phylum Mollusca; class Polyplacophora; order Chitonida; family Mopaliidae; genus Mopalia; species Mopalia ciliata. Next base: position 12,543 of record JAVFBW010198754.1, read on the forward strand.
CTGCCATGCATGCATTGTTCACCCGTGTGTGAAATTATATTTTTCATATGTGTTCACAAACACCAAACATGTGCTAAAAGGTGAATTCAACGAATGCAGAATAGCCTTAACAAAGGTAAATTTTATTGTTTATAAAGGGATAAATAGGGGAAGAGAAAAATGTGACTTGACATGTCAATTTCCAGTTACAAATTTCCTCCTCAAAGCCTGCCCTCTGTCTAAGGGCAGTTTGTTTGAAGTGTGACAATGCTGTCTTTACATAGCACTGGAACAAATTAGCTTTAAAACAACATTGAAATGCTTAACATCTTGGTTGTGCTAGTCTCAATTATAGTTGGAATACATCTTCATCATATAAGCGAAATAACCTTTAGCACGGTGTAAAACAGAAAATGTAATTCCAAATGTAATCAATGTTTCCAGAGAAAAATAGAATTGATTCACATTAATATAGATTTGATCAGATGTACTTCACAGCGGCTATGAATTTATGGCCAAGATATATAGGAATTATGACTTTGATCATTGAGTATGTTTTATGGTTGTTATCGTAGCAATGGAGATTCCGAGGAGGCACACTGTTATCTATTTATATTGCTTAAGGCTCATACATCGGTTGAATAAAATGAAATAAAATCAAATCCATGAGCTACTCCATGGGCTCCTCGAGTAGCTCAGAAGTTTGTGAAAACGAATAATTCTTACATGCCTGAAAACGAATTCTACATGTAACATGAACCTGTTTAATACATATGTGAAACATTTTATCACATTAGGACAAGCCCTGTGCCTAAGGACGGTTTGCTTGAAGAGTAGTAATACTGTCTTTACCTAGCAATGGAGGAAAATTGACTTTACAACATTATGGAAACACTTCACATGTTGGTTGTGCTAGTGTACATTTTTGTTGGAATACCCCGCCGACAGTGAAATACCTTTACGAACGGCACAAAAAAAACCAACCAGTCAATAGATCAACCATTAGAACAGGTCTGTGTCACATAACTAAACAATATTTTTATTCGATTTATTTTCTAGGATTTTGCAAAAATATGTAGATTTATTGAAATTCCACTGAAAAAAAAAACGTTTAGACCAGTGCAATCACTGGAAGCAGTAACAAAATAAACACAGTTGTGGCATATTCACCTGGATAATTGTTTGAACGTCTTTTTCCATCAGTGTGTCATACTCGGGTGGCGACTCGATTCTCTCTCCTACAGTGGACTGGTTTCCACTGTTCGTCACTGTTGTAAGAGCTGTGGGTGGGTATTTATGTCGTGAGCCCCGACTGCTTACCATGGTGGTGTGCGTGGGCTGCTCACGACCTCTGTATTTAAACACTATATATGCCTGGAAACCAATAATATTATGAATACATTACCGGAGCATGTAATAACAAGCTTAAATCATCTTTGTGTGGGTAAATATGAGACACATAGTTACTAAACGAAGGGCTTTGTCATGTGTTCATCAACTCAATACATCGAAACTTGATGAATTTATTTTCCTTATAGTTATCGGTATTAGTCGGTCCTTATAAGGTTGACTAAGAAACAAGGTGTCAAACCGAGTGTTAAACTGTCGTCAACCATCAGTTTGAAATATGTGACAACATATACTTTTTAACAGCGTAATTCGACCGCTCTCGCTATGCCGCCAGTATATCGTCAGTCATATATTTGGATGGGTGCTTCAAGTCGATCTAGAAGACCTTGGCAGCATATTATCCAGGGACAGACAATCACAGGGTGAGATTATTTGATTGAAAGTATGTACCTCATCAATACCATATTTGTAAGTTGTTGATGTATGTGACCAGCTTAAAAGCATTTCATGACGTAAAGTGCCCAGCAGCTTGCACTTAGGGCAATTAAGCGCAGCAAAATAGTTGAAGTATCAGATACATAAGCGCAATAGCTGCTCTCAGGAGGAAAATAGTTGTGATGTTGGACTTGAAAGTCTTCTAGAAGAGCGGATAACTTCCAATTAAACAGGAGCAGATTAAATGTTAACGTCATGACAGAACACAAAGTTGAATATATATCGGGATATTAACACGTATTTAGACGTAAGGCTACTTACTAATTTGGAACACTGAAGGGATGTATGATTATATCCATTTAAACTGCGATTATTATTGCTCTACCACCTTCCACTGGAACAATTTATATGGTGATTGCTGGTTAACTTTAAGTATGGTAGCCTATAGATTGGTCGTGATTTTACTCAAGGCTCTTACAAACTCAAAACGTTAGACTAATTATGTTTCACTTATATTTTTTTAAAATCAACTTAATGGTTGTTATATTTCAAAAACTGTCTCAGAAAATGAGCCAAACAGTACGGCCCTCGCGGGGGGACTTAATCTACATTTTAAATGTAATACATAAAATGCTTGAAAGTTTTTGTATCGGGTCACAAGTTAATGCTTAAAGGTTATTTTCAGGGCTACATATGTCATTCCATCCTTCAAATACGACTGTGGCGATGGAATCCGTTTCCGGAAGTGTATAGCCGAATACCGCAACCCACTGACAGACACCTCTGAAGAGTGTGGTCATTCTGGATTTGATTTAAACCGGAAGCGGGCTTACCTCCATGCTTTACGTACAGCCGGCTTGGTCATAAACCTAGTGCCATTTTGAATGTGTAAATGTAGTGATATCCGTTAATACAGAGTAAATTGTGCGTTCATAGCAAGACAAACTACAACTGTATAAATACACCGGGACTATGCTTTTGATGTCATTCAGCTGTTCATCAATCACTCCGAGTTGTGAACAGTTTTGGGTATAAACTGACGTTTGTCTTATTCTTTTCTGACGCATCCAATTTATGTTTAGCTTTCAAAGTATATGCATGAAAGATATTTCGCCCATATGATAGTTTTCGGTTCCAAGTGACCCTCTTTAAGTAATATTTCAACATTTGTGTCTCTTATTGTGCATTAAATACATTTTGAACTTTGGTCAGCTTCAGAGCTAAAATGACATTTGGATAAAATCTTGTAGGCCAACTATATTGAGTTTAGCATTTCTAACGGTCTGTTTTGTGGGCCAAACACTATTTTGTAACCATTTCGTTTGAAAATAGAGAGTACTGGGACCCTCCGGATCCCCTGTTCCTACAACAGTACTTGAGGCTGCGCTCAAGCTGCTTCTAAATAACTTAAGATAAAATACAACTTTACGAACCTTACTTCCGAAGAGAAAGGCTAAGGTAACACCAGTAGTTAGTTGGGTATGAATAAACTGTACAATATACAACAAATCGGGGTTGGATGGAAATGGATGTTGAAGAAAAACCCTGAAACAGACGATGAAAATTGCACACCAAATAGTTGTTTTGAATCCAATTAATACCGAGGTGTAATTTTTTTTAGGTGACATTCGGTCATATATAGGTATAAATAGAGTTGAGCATAAACTGGTTCTATATCCAATTATGGTATAAGGAGAGGAAACAGTAGGAGCAAGAAACCCAAACCAACAGGTACATGACTTCAATATTTGAAACACCATCACGGCTAAAACAATGATCCCATAGCACTTCTTACAAATCTATAAGGGAAATGAAAGTTTCAAATACCATTTTAATATTATGAAAAAAGCGTACAAAGAATCAGGTAATATTTCGCCCACGATAAGTCTGATGAAATAAGGGAGTTTTCTAAGGATTGCCATCAGATAAAGTGATTTTTAAGAAATCATTTCATGCTATAATGAGCGTTTCATACCTCAATTAATGACACGATGTCCAATATCGGGATGGTTTATTAGCGGTCTGTGAAATAGCTTTATGACAACTGTTTATTTTGCACTACATTCTACAGTTTATACTTACATTGATACATTCAGAAAAATGGCTAAAACTGTTTCGTTGTAAATGGCCCAACTAATGAACCGACTTTCGTTGAATTCTGATGGGGCTTTTCGAACAACAATACACAGTCGTACACCCCATAATAAAAATAGTACTTCGACTGAAAGGCAATCAAACAAGGGACATAAGTTATCCACATAACAATGCCAGATGTACATTTCAAATTCTTCTGTAAACAATATTAAAATATTCCGCAATTAAAAATGCGCCGATACTGTTGAATGCGCGATACAGTGCTGTAAGTTATATCTGCATTAGTTGTTGTTGTTTCATGAATTTATAATTTCCCTTCTGTATTATAGGAAAATGATGGAATTACTCACCAATAGCGGCCGAATGATCCCACCAGTCTGATGAACACTGGTAACTTTTCAAACCGCTTGTGTGTTTTCCTGGATAGGAACAAAAAATAAAAATGGCACATTTGTAATACGAATATTTAATCTCGATCCGTCTCGATATTTTATTATAAACAGATATCCTGTTGAGATATTGTATTTGGAAGCACACCATCTACAACAAACGGTGTCAACGCAACCATAAAAAAGAGAAAGTGAGGAGATAGGCATCAATTATTAAGATATTTTCCACCTAAATGTATCGATGTAATCTTCGTACTGTGATCCTCCTCGTAGACGCGTGTGTTTAAAATCTCGTAGTTTTGTGATTTTGTTCCTATACACTATGACTGTGAAACCTATATTTATTTTCTCGATGATTTTAAACCTCGAAAGGAAAACTACGTATGCGTTTGGTGTATTAACAAAAAAAAAAAATGTCCCAGCCAGTGTCACAATTAAACTTGTGAATTATAATGACTATTTACATATGTTAACTAGTCAAAGATATATCATTATTACTTACGTCAAATCCTCTCACGCTAAACTGATATGTTGGGGCCAGAACATGAGTTGAAAACTGAAACCTAAGTTTCTCAGACACTAAATCGTATTTGACTGACACGATAGGTAGCTATCATACACGGTACCTCTACGTTGAATAAGAGGAACAGGATTACAATGCGAGGTGTTTTGCTGTTTTCCCCCTTATGCTAAGTCATTTATTTGTTCGATTTGGGTTTAACGTCGAATTAAAGGGTATTTCACTGACATGAGGATGGATTGTCCATTTCGCACTGTTCCTTACTTTAATACGGTCGAAAACCGGAGGAAACCGTAAAAAAAACTCCCCCGCGATTGCCTGAGCCACGCAGTGTGACTCACTGATATGCATGATGGTCGACAAGCGGACTCGACCCCGTGTACGGTAAATTGAAGTAGGATTAGCAAGCGCACACGCTACCACTGAGCCACGGCCTTGGGCCCTATTGCTTAGTGAAGACAGTATAATTAAACACAGAACAACATTAGATCATCTTGTGGATAGAGGCTATCAAGTTCCAGCTTACCTTCTACAACTTTAGGTCGCCCAGCGACCATCCGAGCGGTGAGAAATCCAGCGAACAACAACACTATAACGATAAGCCTTTTAATGAGATCATAATCCGATATTTTCACTCTCTGAGCGGATCTCACTCTGAATACAACAGATATTCTGCAAAACAAAAGCAAACAAAAATTTACGAAACGGATTTAGTGGTGATTAAAAAAAATATATAAAAATGCTTTAGATGTTAGAATAACATAACAAGGGAAAGTTCTACAATATTATTCCGTTATCAAAGCTTAAAACAATACGCGTTCAAAAATAGGCACACCTCAACAGCTTATAGAAACAACATGTACATATAGTTTGTTACTTACTATGTAGGACGGGCTGCAATGTCGTGAATTAAAGATGAATGCAGAACCCTATGTTATCAGGCTTTGAATTCAGATTATAAATTATATGATCGTGGCCAAAAAAATCTATCGATTTCACATTTCTTAACGGCGGAATATGACTTAATGATTGATTGATTGGTTTGTTGGTGTTTTACGCCATGCTTAAGGATACTTTCCTAATATAATTGTGATGTATTCCAACAGAATTTGACATTATAGCACAACAAAAAAGCGTGCTACTCTTCAAACAAGTTTCCCTTAGCCAGAGGACGTGAATTACTGTACGAAATTCGAACGAGTTCTGGTCAACTATATGGCACTAAATATCGTTTGTTGCTGGAGCACACATGGAGAATTATTCACTTTCCATGAGTTGGATTTTATAAATGCTGCTGGGTGTATTAAGCCATGTTCCACACAATATAATGGTAGGGATACAAAATAAAAACATTTCAAATGTATTTAAATGGTGTGGTTTTTTGGCCTACCATAACAATGAGCGACGGAAACCGCACCCTACCTCATTCGTAACAAAGATTACTAAGGGTATAAGCATGGTTATTTAAAATAAAGTTGACGATTCAAAACACAAGCAAAATTATATTCGTGTTACACCTCGGCTCAGAGCATTAACATCTCCCGCTAAACACCCTCTTATCGGTTTCAATTTCTAGCGAGTAAAAGTTAAGGTCAAAACTTTGTTAGGCTGATTTCTAACTTGACAGCTGGAAACTGAAAAAAAAACTACACATGATTTGATTAAGTTTGCTAAAAAGAAGAAAAGCAATCTCACCTCCAGGTTTTAAGTAATAATGCCCCGTAAGAAATAGCGAATCCTATTTCACGAAACCAGACTCGCATACAGCAGATTAGGACGCTGGCTTTAAAATAAGTGATTATCAGCTGAAAGCATACGGTAAGACAGACATCAAGTAATGGAACAGTTCATATGTTTCTAATCTAACCAACTCAGTTTTCCCTACTTTCAAGTTATTTAAAACCTTTTCCCGTCTTGTTCGAGATGTGTCGAAATAAATATGCGGTTTTATTTGCATAACTCTTACACTGTTGTTACCACAAGTATATAGTTGATTGGATCATCAAGGTTTCAGTTAAGCACAAAGCGCATTTTTCCATCACTGTTCAATTGGAGATCTACTTGTAAGCAGCGCAGTTTGGTACAATTTTATTCTGTTTAATGATCAGGAGTGACTCCAAGATCTTTCAGATGTGTTGGCTACGGGTGAAGGAGTGGCCAAGGG
>JAVFBW010198755.1:0-10023 GCA_034783835.1 Mopalia ciliata
ACCCCCCCCCCCCCCCCCCCCCTCCCTTCCAGAGTGTTTTTACATTTCACCGTTCTCCTTCTAAACTACTGTGAATCATTCAACAAATGTCTATATATTCTGAATCGTCTGTTTCTGTTTCAGAAAAAATATTTTGCATAAATAATAAAATTGTTGTTTCCTATTTTTCAAATCGATACGTCTGTTACACCATTTACGTCAACTGTTCAATTTTATATCAACGTTTAATAAAATATATAAACCAACAACAACGACCATTCACTTTTTTTCCCCTGTTTTTTTGTAATACTGTGTTAAAAGTAAAAAATCCAAAACAGACTCAAAATAGTGAAAAGTAAGTTTGTGGAAAGAATTGTTAAACAACCTGAAATTAAGGCCTTCATTCACCCAATAAGGCAAAAGTCCTGTGATTAATATGAATTAATATAGTGTGTATTGGATGACATATTCTCTGTTTTTATTTAGATTAAAAAGACAGGTTTATGTGCCTCGCTGAAGTTATAAATGGACTTTATAAGACAGATTTTATAAGTTTGTTTGTGAGATTGGGGTTTCAGTTCGCCTATAGGACTACCGATGTCCATTTCACACTGACCCCTTGGAAAAAATACGGTTGAAAACCGAGAGGAAGCCTAATAACGACGACCTCGGCCATTCCCGGGGCCACATCTTATAACCATCAAGTACCATCTAGCTTTTTAACGCAGACTGTGGACTTTGGGATAAACCCACACCATTACTGTCTAAACAGGAAGCGACGACGGCGCTCTCCCTTTACAATAAGCCAAAGGTGCATAAACATTTGAAAATGCGTTATGTAGGTCAACATAAATTTGAGCATTTAAAGATGATTAAATTTGTTAGTATCTTTATAATTTGTTTGTTTGTTAAATTTGGGTGACTGGTATCTATTAAAAGGCAATTGGTTGATGTACAGCTGAATGACGTCCAAGCATAGTCCCGGTGTAAATTACAGTTGTTATTTGGCTTGCTACGACCGCACAAATTACGCTGAATTAACGGGTATCACTACATGTAGACATTCAAAGTGGCACTAGGTTTATGACCAAGTGGGCTGTACGTAAGACATGGAGGTAAGACAGCGATGGTTTAAATCAAATGACCTGGGCCCGAGGTTATCAAAAACTTGAGCATACTCAAGCCCGAGTCTGTGCTCAAACTCTTGAGATCGAGCACCCCTGAGTTCTACTTCAAATCGGTTGTTATACAATGTTTTGAGCACGTACTCAGCGGAGTATAAAATGATTGCACATTCGGAGCTCTTCTGTCAATTAAGGTTAAAATACACTACGCTGATTTTGTCGGCTGCCTCGAGACGATTTTGTTTGTCACTGATAAAAAGTTAAACCATTATAAACGTCTACTTTTAAAAATCGAATCGAAAAAAGTACATCTTATTTTTAAAACAACTCGGCAGTCCGGTTGACTACGGTCTTTAGCATGGTCCGAAGCGTGCTCAGGATTAGTGCTCAACTGAGCACAGAAAGCGTTCTGATTTTTTTTTATAACAACCAGAGTCGACTCAGCTGAGCACGAAATATCATCTTGCGCATACTCAAGGACTTTTATAACCTCGACCCCCAATCTCCAACGTGATCAATGAATCGCCACACATAAGAGGTTGGCCAATGTTCGCTAAAATCACTTTTAAAAGTGTTGTCAAGACAGGTGTAAATATACAATATATAATTTCAGTAGAGATGTTTTATTGTTTCCAGGTGAAATTCCTTCCACCACCGTTCACCTCAAGCTTTAACGTTCAGTGTACCAACACGTCCCTGGATGAGTTTGAGAACATCCTTACTCTCTTCGACCGTTACGATCTTTCTGCCTGTGTATATGAGTGTCGATATAATTACATCTTAGACGCTTGTGGATGTCGAAGCATATTTGACAGAGGTAAATATATATGCAATAGAGGGCGACAGTTAAGTTTTTCCCTTTCAGGGATCCATTTATAAGAATGATGTACATCATATTTTTGCGTTTCAACCTGAGAACTGATTCATAGAAATATCGTCATGTACAAAATCACTGTCTCAAATTTATTTCGACTTACAAAAGAGCAGATTACAAAATTAAACGCACACACTTTTCCTAAATAAACCTACGTCGTTTTAATCAAAAATTCAAAAATTAACCCAGCTTTAAAAATCTGATTTTATACGACAAATTTGACAGCGCCTTCATACTGCATGCACTGGTGGATGCTTGCACAAATAACCGAAAGTGAGCGTTCCGTCCTGAAGTGAAACAACAACAAACAGCCGCTTGTACATATCCTCCTGGTACTAAAAATCTGATTTTATACAACCGCCTTGGAATGGTCTTTGAATATCAGATGGCTGGTTATTTTAAAATTTTGTAAACCCCAAATACTTATCTAATTACACAAAGCAATAACTTACTGATCAGTTTTACCAGTCCTGGACTGCTACTTTACAAAATTCTTCCAAAGTAAGAATTATTATGATAAAGTCTGACACCTTTGTCAAAACATATCTTTCGGTTTTACCACAAAATTGGGTATATTCCATTACCAAACTTAAGTTAGGCAACCATGGACTTCCAGTTGAACAAGGAAAGTGTGGAAAAAACACAATATGCAATCTTACTATGTACGTAATGTAACACAAATTGCGTGGGTGACAAAATTCAGTATGCATTAAAATGTTGTTACTTTAGGGAACTAAGAAAGAAGTATACCCCACAATTTTACCTTAAATGAAAACACTGAGCTCTGCTTCTGCCGGTTGGTAAATTCTAAATATAACAATGTTCTAAAAGTTTCTTTTTTAGCAACGTTTAGGAACCATTATAAAAGATAGTCCTAAACATGTCCAAGTATCTGTTCTTATCTCTATTATTTTATATATTTTGTTATACATGCAGGACTTAACGGTCACTCAGCCTCGGACAAACACAATTAACGGTCACTCCTCCTCGAACAAAAACAAAGTGTATGTTATGTTATGTTAACCATCTTATATAATGAAATGACCAGAGAGAAATGAAGTAAATTGAAAATGTTAAATTATCGGCTATGCTTTCTCGAATTCAACTACAATACAGAGGATTGTCCTTGAAACTATGCAATAAAAATATTAAGTTTAAATCGAAAATCAGTGATCTTTCCCTGTAAGAAGAAAATGTCCAGAGCTGGTAAAATAGGGTTTTAGAATGGCAACCCAAATGCTCAACAGGAAGATTTAAAAGTTAAAAATCACAATTAGATTTCCGAATCCTACGGGTCAAAGTTAATAGAGATATAAGCTAGGGGTACTTTTTTGCCAAAGTAGTATCCTTTAACTCATTTAAAGGAGATGGTTGGGTTATATAAACAGGCAAAAACACAATGGACTTTTGAGTTTCAAAGCAATGTAGGCCTACTGATTAAGACTGCAGTCTGAAATACACTTGTGTGTGCGTGGTTGATGAACACCTTAAAGACACAATCAACTCTAGACACTGTATAAAGTCTAATTTGCAGGACAATTCATTAACTTTACACCCATGATCTAAACGTGGTTTTAATAATGCGCAATATAACATGCACAGACATCGCTTGACATGATTTGTCGGTCTTTACTCTTGACATTTAAACAACATTAAAAAACAACATCTTTACGTCTTGTCAAGGCCAAAAGTTATTCCAAATACGCATGAAGATGTTTATACACTGTTAGATAAAAATTCGTTTTTTGAAGAGAAAACCTTAAAAGACTTGAATTGCTTGTTTCAGAGTAATATAACTTACTTGTTTTAGGTAACGCTACCCTGTGTCATCCGCGTGTTATGTTGGAGTGTTACAATCCACACTTTGGTAAGAAATTTCCAGTTGATACACTACCACATATCTTATATACCTTCATGTCTTTTAAGACTAAATATTCTTTCAGACAAATTATCACATCGACTAAAAATGTTCGTGAAGGAGATGAAACATTTCTTTTTATATTAAGAAAAAATGCTCCTTGTTTGATTAATATTTTAAATGTATCATTGTTGACTGGTAAGCAATGACAGTTTACATATTAATTCTAAGGGAGACGAATTTGTTTTTGATATTTGTAGAGAAATTCGTTCTTGAAGATGCGACGTGGAAGTGCTCATGTCCTATTCCGTGCGAGATGAATTTTTTTGATGCCGAAGTATCCATGTCCCTTTATCCTTCATCGGTTATGGTGGAACAAGTGAAGGCTCTATTTAAAATGAACATGAGCGAAACAAAGTATGTATCCATCGTGCAAACTAGTTTAAATATCATGACTAGTAATATCTAAATGGGGATAATACTCAACTTCTGTCATAATGATATCCGCTAACATTTGTTTAATTGGTGTTTAACGTCGTACTGAAGGGTATTTCACTTATATGACGACAGATTCTCCACTTCAGACTGCAACTAGACTTATTACGGCGGAAAACGGAGGAAACCTCGTAAAAACCACCCTGCGATTGCCGGTGCCAGAACATGTGACTCGCTCATATAGCTGATGGTCGACAGGGGGACTCGATCCTGTGAACGTTACATCGAAGCAGGTTCAGTTTAGTAAGCGCACACTCTACCGAAAACAAACAATGTCCCCGTGATGACCCCTTGTATATGTGTAGATATATGTCAGCATCAACAAGAAATGCAATTTTTGAGCAAGAGATTTTCAAGTTCATTCATTTTGTGCCATATCTAACACATGTAGTCTATTCAGTGCAACACCTGTCTATTATGAACACAATGTTTTTAAACAACATTTGTGAATAAGGATTCAACATCAAATGATATTAAACGATAAATTTCTGTAAAAAGTCGTTTGGGAATTTGGTTAATTATGTTAATTTTGGGCTTCCACATCTAATAAAGTTCCACTCCAAGAAGTCTTCATGTCAACAGGTAAGTCTATATGTCTTGTCTCTACCGGTTAATAAAATGTTGCAGTAATACCGTATAGCATTATGGTTTGTTGCCAGGTATTCAAATCAAGAGATAAATTACTTTGGATTTAAAATTTTTAGAGGATATGAGGTTTAATATGTATGTCTAAATTTGGTTAATGTGTGGCTAAAATGACATGAAATACTTGTTTTCTTTAGATTTCGTCAGAATTTTCTGAAGTTGACCCTGGCTTATGACAAGTTTATTGTGGAGGAGATAAAACAAGTGCCCCAATTCACATTTGAGAGCATCATGAGTAGGTATTTTCTGTCCAATTCAGCCAAACAGTGTTTCAGTGATGACAACCTTGTGGATTTTACCCTTGAATGATTGTATCCACAATCATAAGCCAATAAATACACCTCTGAGACGATACAATATCTCAATATATGCAGAATTTTATCAAATCATTTGTTTGTTGATATTTTATAATTACTAGTGGACAGTGCATCGTCTATTAATCACCTATTTCATTGCTTTCAGGCACATTGGGAGGTCAGCTAGGATTTTTCATTGGCGCCAGTATTCTAAGCTTATTAGAGTTTTTAGAGTTTGGCTTGGAACTTCTATTTTTTAAATTTCTTTGTTTTGGAAAAAAAGCAACTGTTGCATCGTCTAGGATGGGGACATAATCTGCATTGGTGACTTAGCCTCAAACACACAAAAGTTTTTCAGACAGCTGAATATATACCTGGAAACAAGTTGTTTTAAATTAATTAATTAAATCGGCATGTTGGTCATTCATGTCGAAGCTCTTGAACAACTTCCAATGTACATCAGTATCCCATTCATCAGCGACATGTTCTACTGGTGGTTATATCGGTTGACAAGCATTTATCAAAATACAATATAAATTAACATCCTGTTAGAGCACAAATTTGTGATGCAATAATGATACCTTTATATTGAAGTCATTTTAAATGAACGTATGGTTCATGGTTTTTGGACAATAATTGCCACACCTAAAAAACATCGGTATGTTTGGAAGCACATAACCAGAGGTTGTAGTTTTCAGTATGAAAGATGAAAACAGTTAATGTTCGGGTTTTTTTTTTTGCACAAATGTCTTGTCGCTTTCTGTAATCTGTGATAAACATTATTATTCAAGTGCCATGGCATAAAGATTCACGAAACGATTTGTTTTGACAAATGTCACTGTCTGATATCGTTCCGACGTTGTTGGCATATCTGCTTCAATAAAATGTCACGTTGACTTATGAATGAAAATGTAAGCAACAATTGACAAATAATATCGGCTGTACCCTGAATCAAATCTTGATGCTGAAATGGTGTGTTAACGATGACATTGAACAACTAGAAACACAAAAAACCCCTCCATTCGCTACATGACATGTTTGTTTGATTTGGGGGTTTAACGTCATACTCAAGGGTATTTCACTTATAAGATGATGTGCCAGCCCATTAGGGGAGGGGGACCACTCTCAACACTACTGGCAACAAACAAAGACAATATAGGACAAATACAGGACGCAATACAGACACCACAAACATATCAGCTCCTTGCTCCCCTTTAGTTTGGAGAGCACTAGGGCAACCTAAAGCTCCTTCCAACCCCCTTACATGATATAAAATAATAAATCCTTTAGCCAATAGTTGTACGAGAGATTTTTTGTCCGGGATACCGCTACTCATTTTGTTCCATACTAATATATTTGTTTATTTGATTGTGGTTTAACAACGTACTCTAGTATATTTCGTATGGTGCGGAAAGATAGTCACTTTCACATTTCTCTGGTTTTTATATATATTTGCAAACAGGGAGTGAACATTGTGCAAACCACCCCGCGATCACAGTAGGCAGCCCATCGAAGTAGGGTTAGTAAACCGACACGCTAGCCATGGGATAATGCTAATGCAAAAGTATTGAGGAACAGAAGCAATTGTTTAACCTGTATCTGCCTTTATTAAATTTTAAGAAATATTTTATTGATAATAAATTTCAAGGAGTTATGACTGCAGAAATCGAATCTAGATTAAAAGAGCTATAATTAAAATAACATTGAATTAACTACAAAAAGTGTATTGGCACAGCTTAATTTCCCTCTTGTTAAGCGCATCAGTACGAAGTATGATGAGCTTATATCATATCCCTGGCGTCGACGTTAGCCATGTAAAGGCTTCTAGAATTATATATACTGAGGGAATTTTCTGATATTTTACACAGTTTGCCTACCGGAAAAGAAGCCATTATTAAAATTATTTGTTATTCTGTGAATATTAATTATGCTAATTAGGGGATATTGTTTGAGAGGAAATGGTGTACAATTTGCGTAAAGCACGATATCTCTAAATTGAATAGCCAGATTTTCTTAAAATTTTGGGTAAATGTCCCACAACATAAGAGGGGAAGGGTATAGTATGTTCAGCTTATTATATGCATATTAATTACTTTAACGAGCTTTCCAAGTAAATTTACGTTCAACACAATAACTCTAAATTGAATAGCCCGATTGTCCCCAAATTGTAGGTAAATGTCACACCATATGATAGGAAAGGGATATTATCTGTTCAGCTAATTATATGCATATTAATTACTTTACCGAGTTTTTCAATTACATTTCCGTTAAACACCATTACTCCAAATTGAATAGCTCGTTTGTCCTAAAATTTTGGGTAAATTTCACACAACATGAGATGAGAGGGATACTCTCTGTTCAGCTAATTATATTAATATAAATCATAAAATAGCGCTCGGTCTGACGTTCATGTGCCGTGCAATTTTCGACTGCCATTTATCCTAACTGTAAGGGGCTAATCGCAATGTTCGGATTCGTTACGTTAAATATCGGCATGTTGTAACTCGTGTGTCCAGGGAAATGGGAAATGCACACCATTGCCAGAATTGCATCTTTAAATACCCATCACCATCCCAGTATTTTCTCCTAGTTTCATTTGGATTCGTCAAAATGTGAATATTTCATGTTGCTTAACACAAAATTGTGTAGAAACTCGCCCTAACGTATGTCACTTTTTTTAAGTGTAGTTGGCCATGTTGTCCCATTCCAGGTACATTGCGAAACATAATCATCCACATTATCATTGTATACAAGAAACGATATTTCAAAAACAATTCAGCACTTTCATTTCACATTTGTTTGTTTTTTGAAAGAGTATATACTGGACGGAATGAAGATAAACAGAGATATAACAAAGCTTGTAATTAGAGGCGCAAATGCAGGATTGATAATTTTTAGATCTAGGATTGGTCAATCTGAAGAAAAAAACTGTTATGGATTTTAAAACATTTGAGACCAAATGTAAATTAACCAGACTTTCTACCGCATCTTAAAATAGGAGTAAAAGAAATCAAATTAAACTGTGTGTAAGTAAGGCTGGCTACAAATAACGTTACTACGTTGTCTATTGGGCCTGTGGATAGCTGTTGGTTTCTCGAGTGAATCTGTTTTATTGTGTAGGGCACGCATTCAACCATAACGCTTTTGTTTTCAAACCCTTAGTTGCAATTCATCAAAGATTCACCGAAATTATTTCAAAATCACTTTTCATGGATGTATCGAGTGTCCCGCGAAAAATACAAAAAAGGCCTTGAAATAAACTGACGAAATGCAAAACAGTTATAGTTTAGGACTACTATTAATCTAAACAAATACAGGTAAACGCGTTGTCGTATCTTCCTAGTGTTGTAACTCAAAACAGTAATTAGACACGAGAACAAATATAAACACATCAGTTGCTATCTGAAGTGGGACGGTATTGTGTATTCTTCGACCATCAATATCCATTCCCATCAGGTTTGTAAACATTTTACTTGACTACATCACAATGTACTACATTATACCAAGTGCCAAACAGCTAGCTGAGAACACCTGGATTTCATAGCTATCTAAAAGGTTAAACGGGCATGCTCTTTACTCGGTGTCCACTTCGAGTCCACTCACCCGGTTTCTAGAGGAGAGGACAGTTCTATGTCGGCGTTTAATTGCCAGGTCACCTTCCACTAACTCCGTGTAGCATTCGGATTCAAATGTTTACTCGTACTGTCACCGATTTTGTTTATCTTATTCGAATTGCTTTGCTTGCAAAATTAAATTAATTAAAGCTGCTAAATCAGCTTCGACCCGGGGTGCTTAAAACTTTGACATCCATCAGAAAATAGAGAAAGCAGAATGTAAAGAGATCCTGTTCAGAAATTAGGTATTCTTTAGAAAAACACAAAACATGTCAAAATTTTAAATGGTAATTAAAATGTCGTCAAATTCAAGCATTCTCAACTCATAAAAGGTCAACTAATAAACGCAATAGGTTAATATGCAACAGAAAAGGGTATGAACAGGTGAACTTGAAAGTCGAACAGATAACTTTTTAAGTTCGGTAAGTGGTAATAACATTAGGCGACATTTAGCACAAGCCAATCTAAATATCCATTCTCTGTTGGAAGAAGCGCTAAACGTTTAGCCGTCAATATCGGTCAGTGGGCATTAAACTTTCAAAGAAGGCGCTTCACTAAATCTAAAAAGTATCATCCTCTATCATTTTAAGCCTAAAAATAGAGACGAAATGGTGACGTCGCAGCGAACTTACGCGATTCCAACGCTTCATGAACTCTAGCCAGAATCGTTTAGTTTGGAACTTTCAACGATTAGATGAAGACAGCAAAAACCCTGTTTTTAATCGAAGCTGGCAGCCGAACGGATAAAGAAAAAAACAAAACGCAAAAAAAAATTGAGCTTTAAGTACTAGTTATACTTGTCTAAAGATGGAAGACTTAAGCTTTTAAATAGAGGGTGAATAGAATGGTATGGAATATTTATAATAAAGAATCATGAATAATAATTTAAAAAATATATATATATATATAATCATCCTTTATGGAGTACAATACAGGCAGGTTTTTTACCAGGGCATTCGTGTACTTACCAACTTATTGATTATTACCACAGTATGTGCACTAGATTCACGTGAATACGCATGTGCTGTGTTTTGTGATCTATCTAAAGCGTTTGACAGGGCCTGGCATCGGGGACTGCTGTTTAAACTCAGTCAATATGGAATAGGTGGATCATTATTACGTTGGTTTAAAAGTTATA
>JAVFBW010198766.1:0-10023 GCA_034783835.1 Mopalia ciliata
CCGAGAGAATCCAAATAACGATATGCGTATCAACGATTAGTATGCCTTGTTTCTACAAAATTTCAGAAGATACCATCAAAAAACTGTATTAAGAGTTGATTTCAGAGTGTATGTACCCCCATGCACTAAGTTGTCAAGGGCCATAACTGCTGGAACAATTGTCCGAGAGAATACAAATTAAGATATGCGTATCACCAATCAGTATACATTGTTTCTATCATGTTTCAGCAAACCCCAGTAAAACTGTATTAAGCCTTGATTTCAGAGTGTATGTACCCACATGCTCTTATGAACTGAGTTACTAAGGGCCATAAGTCATAAAAAATCAAAATTACAATATGCGTATCACCGATCAGTGCGCATTATATCTAGCAAATTTCATAAAATTCGATCACAAACTGTAGGAAGGGTTGATTTCAGAGTGTATGAACCCACCATGCTCCTGTGCACTAGGTTACCAAGGGTTGTAACTCTTGTAAAAATTCTCAGAGAGAATCGAAATTTCAATATGTGTAACATCAAATGGTATGGACCATGTCTATAGAGTTTGAAAAAATCCATTTACAAATGTACAAGGAGTTGATTACAGAAGGTTTCGGGACGGACGAACGGACGGACAACGCCACGAGATAATCCCCCTTCGGCCCCCAGGGTGGCGGGGGATAGAAATTGAGAATGTTAATTCAAACTGCATTATCACTCTAAACACCTTCCCTTTACCGTCAACCATAACAACTTTTGTTCCATACGATACCAGTTTATAGGTGATTAAACATATCAAATACGAATCGTTTAAACATTGAGCGTTGAACATAATACATATAGAATAATTGCTAAATGTATAATATATATATATATATATTACATTTTCTACAGAATATAAATTTCGAATTTAAATCTATATCTTTCATTAAAGAAGAAACTCCATGAAACATCAGGTACAATATAAGATTAAAATAACAAGCGCCATCTTCGGGGCTTTAATTATGGTAGCTTATAAAAAAATAATAAATAGCTAATAAGTGGGAGATAACTTGCTAAGTTACCGTTATGTGCCTGCTAACTCTATATCTCTAAATAACGTTTTAATGTTTAATAGACTATTAGAGATATAGAACTCATCTACTATTAAAGATCGTGCATGACTATAAAACGTCCTCTACATTTGCATTCTTAAATGGCCTCCACATACATACATACATACATACATACATACATACATACATACATACATACATACATACGTACGTACGTACGTACGTACGTACGTACGTACGCACACCCACACGCACGTACGTGGAAGCAGAGTGGAAGCGTGTATAATGCCTCGTCACTGAAGATCCAAGATCCCCTGTCTCATTCAATATACCTCGAAACGGTTTGTTGAGTTTACAATAGGTGTATACCACGCTCTGCTGCCGTACATAAAAAAAAGCTTCCTTTATCTAAAGATGTTATTAGACAAATAAAAACCTCAATTCAAATATAAAGTTTGTAAATGAGTATTTGAGGCGTTATATGTTTAGTAACATATTTAGATAAAGGAAACTTCTTTACTAATACATGTATACATAACAATTATATTTCTTTTTGCGTTTTCGAATTCTGGGTTACGGGTGTTTTTCTTGATTTGCTTTATATATTTCTAATATAAACCTGCGGTATCGATTTTTAAGTTTGTTTTTAAAATCAGAAATCTAGAAGATACTATCAAATCCAGCTGGGAATACTCTACTCGTGGTTCTTTTATAAGAAATCGGTTTAGTTCTAGGATGAAACTTTCACGGTCAGGATCAATTTTTATTGTCAATATATTTATGTGGTCCTGGGAAGTAACGATCGAATTAAGACTTGGAAAAGAAATAGTCCCATGTTTCTAAAAGTTTACAGACTGCTAGAAGGCTTTACTTTTTAAATAAGCCATAAGAATTTGTTTTTTTTTTCAACAATTTCCGAAAAATATGAATATTTTTTTAAATATTTTTTTTTTAAATCGACTTGCGTCCAGATGTATGCTGTATGAGGTAAACTTGTGTGCAAGGTAGGGTATACAAATTCGCGTAACCTTAATGTTGTATACCAGGGCCGAATGATAAATGAAAAGACGAACTATTAGTTTTAAATTGACTCACCGTCTGTCTTTCATTTCTCATCAAACGGCCCCTATTCGACCAAAATTGAGTGTCTACCCTTTCTGGAAATAGAGGCTAATCTTATGAAGCTTGATTAAACAAGGCTGGTGTTGGATACGTCCAAATACGCTTGATCAGGTATGTCAATGCGAGTGGTATATATACAATTCATAACAGTTTTTTGTATATCAGGACATGATCTGTTTTTTGGGTATATCTCAGAACATAATTTTTTTTCTGTTATATATATCATCTCTTCTGAATTGGTTCTTGTAATAATTAGTTAGTCACACGATGTGGCTGCGGCAATTGCCGGTAATTTTTACGAGGTTTTCTCTCGGTTTTCTACGGTAATTAGGCAAGGAGCAGTGAGAAGTGGACAATCCGTCGTCATATAAGTGAAATACCCTTGAGTACGACGTTAAACACCAATCAAACAAACAAACAAATAAACAAACCGCTAAAAAAGATGTGCTTATTGTTTTTATCTTTGCACTACTTAAGCTTAAACAACAAGTTTGAAGATAATCATTCTTTTTGATATAATGACCTTCTAACATCAATCAAGCTTTTGGTGTAATTTCATAAAAATCAACAAATTTTATTATAGCGTCTACTGTCTGGAGGTAGTTTAATTTACCGACCCACAAAAGTACCACGCTCAGTACGGTTGTGGGGCCTCCCTGGGCAGAGTGGTCTAGAGTGTATGCTCTAGTGAGTGTATGCTTCTGGCCCACATATCCCCCTCACCTATGGGGTTGCAGTTTCAATTCCTGCCGACCCTATGTGGGTTGGTATGCCAGCAACCAGCGAAAGGTCATGGGTTTCTGGGTTAATTTACTTACCAGTTTTTCTCCCACAGTAATGCTGGCCAATGATCGAAATACTATTGTTCCTGTAATGTTGATTATTATTATTATTCCACGTTCTCAGTAACCGCTTAGAGTATAACTTTGATTTTTCGTATGTATGAATCATTTAACTTTGTTACGTCTTTTAACAAACCAGATTTTTTATATTTGACCTTGTGGACCTGTGACGTCACAATTTGGTGTTTTTTAGAGAACCGCTGCTTGGATTGCTTTGAAATTTAACTTACATGTGTAATGGCTCTGGGGCTTTTAAGTTTGGAAGTGATATTGCAGTAAATGCAGTTGTTGGAAAATTGCGGAAATTTTCTAAAACAAGGATGGTTCTAGATGTGGGTTGGTGTCTAGAATACAAAAAGTTATCCATTTTTGTCTACGATGAGTACATTTGAGTTATTTACAATTTTTTAAAAAAGTGATGACACACTCAAGAAGTCGTCACCATCTTCATTCCTTGCACATGTTTCCTTATTTTTGCCAAATTGTAAAATTTAGTCTGGACGTAAGTATGAAGTCATAGGTGACTTATGCTAATAACTTCCAGAATAATAAATTGTTGAACATAATTTTTGGTTATCTGATTTATACTACCCTTATTAGTATTTTGTTAAAAACTGAACGATAAATGCAGAAAATTGTGGAAAATAAAGGCAATTTGACATTTTTTGTTTTTGTTTCTTACAATAACTGTTACTTCTACTGCAGTATACTTAATTGAGAAAAAACATTTGAGCAACTAGGCTTGTTGTGTAGATTGTCTAACAACCTTTCAATGATATATTTACCGATTTGATGTAGGATCTGTAGTTTTTCCATAATTTCATCTGAAAAACCATGATGGTGAAAACAAAGTAAATGAAGCCTTGAAGTTAGAATAAGCCACAGTCATGGGATATACATGTAACTGTGCTGGTATTTTTATGGCCTTGGTTTTGATAATGAAAATAGGTAGGATCCTTTCACAGCTGCATTAACATTTGCTATATATTGTTTGTAAGGGTACAGGCAAAAATGAAAGTTACTATTATAGTGCTACTTAAGTTTTGCGCTTTAAGTCCTATGTTCGGTAAACTTCTGCTTCTGATTGGATATTGGTCAATCAATTGTAAAAATCATTGGTCGAATTTAAATGCGATAGACTATAAAATAGTTATCGGAATCCTGTTGATCCAACATTGGATGAATAAAGAATGGAGTGAATTCTTTCTATTGGAGTTCATCCCCATTTAATTTGTATCTGATATGGGGTTAAAACACCATCATTCAATAAACCAATATGCCTGTGACATAATTTCTTGATGTTCTAGGTTCTCGAAGCAGTCAGATGGCCTCAGAAGAGGAGATAGACAGTGTGATTAACCTGCTCTCAGGCTGTACTAATAGTACCAGTAATAATAGCAGTAATAGAGCCTCGCCTCTCATGCACACCATTCCGGAGAACAAGATCTCACCCAGATTGGATGTCCTGCGAGAACCCCAGCCACCCACGGGCCCTGCCCCTTCTGGCGGGCCTGTCATTACCAACATCCCAATAACAGTCACCCATGAGACGGACAGCCTAAAGCTCCCGCCTAGGACCCAGTTACACCGGCGCTCAGAAGGTTCTATTGATTTCACCGAGAGGAACACTTGGCCTCACCAGCACAGAAATCCTATGCCTTTAGGGCTACAATCAGGGTTTTATGACCCCTTACCTCAGGAACATCTCTTCGGACGCAGGTTCTCGTCCGAATTTCAGAACCGACCTCGTGGTCACTATGGCAGCCATTTGTTGTCCAATTCTCATTGGTTGTTTCCGGACTCCAAACTTCATCAGAACTGGAATACCCTGTCCAGTCACACAAGCTCACAAGCCAGTGGTCTCGCCACAGCAGGGTGAGTGGCCTTACTGTTTACTGTATTTATGTCATTGATTGTGTGGTAGCTGGAGTTAGCTTCTAGTTCCGTGTTGTCCTCAGAGTTAAGGGACAACACGAAGCTTAATTCTGGTGACAGCACCCGGTCAGCACAAGGAAATATCCTAAAGTTGTCGCACCCTAATCAATTGGACGTTCTGGTCTTACCTTCTGTACCCATGAGGGAGCAGGTGGGCCATGGCCCTGCAGGATACTCCCTTGGCTTCCTCGGTCAATCGTAAGAGGTGAGAAAAGAGGTTGCTTTCTGTTGCCCCGGTGTTCGCAGAACTAAAGGGTAGCGGGAAGTAGATTTGTTTTTGATGTTCTGTATTTGTGTCCGTCGTCATATAAGTGAAATACCCTTGAGTACGACGTTAAACTCCAGTCAAACAAACAAACAAACAAAGTTACCTTCTGACTAAGTGAAGAATGTTTCAAGAAAGTCATACAGCTAAATATTTCCTGCAATAGAAGAATTTATTTTTCAGACAGAGCAGAACACTTCACATCTAATGCATGTGCAAATGGGATTTATTGCTGTTCAAGTGTATAGCCAGCCAGTCATAACAGGAATACAGTGAAGCGTATTATTAAACAGTAATCAATAATTAAATATTAACTTAACACAATTCTATGGATTTCAACCTCTGTATTATTATGGAGCAACGTTTTAGTGCAGATACTAGCACCTTTTTCAAGCTTAATGAGAAGTTGAAATCCATAGAATTGTGTTATGTTACTGCTACAACTTCTAAATGCCACTAAAACAAATTAAATATTAAACAGTTATCAATAATTAAATAAATGTTATTGTTTCAGGTCTGACACAATGAACAGCAGCTGGTCTGGCTTCCAGGACTCCAGCGACCTCAGCGATGATTCATCCAGTGGAGAACAATTCTTTGCCGTGGGATTGGACCTGGTCAATGCCTTAGACTCAAAGTAAGTAGGCCGTGGCTTAGTGGTAGCGTGCGCGCTTACTAAACTGAACCTGCTTCAATGTACTGTTCACCTGTTCTAGTCTGCCTGTGGACCATCAGGTATATGAACGAGTCACATGCTGTGGCTCCGTTAATCGCATGGGGGTTTTTAAGAGGTTTCCTCTCGGTTTTCCAGCAAAATAAGGCTAGGTGCAGTGTGAAGTGGACAATCTGTTGTCATATAAGTGAAATACCCTTGAGTATGACGTTAAACCCTAATCAAACCAACAAACAGACTAAGTTTGTGATTCAGCTTAATTCACCATCCGAAAGACTCGACAGGTTGATTGGGGTTTGAACAAACAATACGATTTTATATTCTGCTACATGTATGTGGTAAGAATTATAAAAAGAGGATTAAAGTTACGAAAGCAACTTAACTGTCTGCAATCAAATAATCTCAGACCACCTGACCACCTGCTGTGTTATACACATTGTGCAGCAGAGGGTTGGGAGAGGGCTTCATGTTGCCCTGGTACTCTCAGAGCTAAAGAGGAACAGGAAGCCAATATGTTTGCGGTGTCCGTATTGCTTTCTGTTGCTGTCGTCCTGTATTTTTCCCGTGCTGTCTTTGTTTGTAGCCAGTGGTGTCGAGGGTGGTTTGCTTCACCAATTGGGCTTGCATGTCGTCATATAAGACGGTAAGCCCCAATCAAACAAGCAAACCGTAAAATCCCTGATTACCAGTACTGAAGATATGTAGGCCTAGTGTTACCACAACAGTTTTCACTTTGTAAACGATCCCCAGTAAAATGACTTAGCACTTTTAAATTTCTAATCAAAAAAGTAGATTCAGTGATAGTAAATACATGTAACATGATTTCTGTTTGTTTTATCAAGAAATGACAGCAGTGATGATGACTGTGATAGGCCAGACTTCTACAGGGACAGTAAAGACCACCAAAGGGTTAGGAGTCTGGAAAACTTAATGGTAAGTCTCTCGTCAAGGGGGAAACTTCTTGTGCCCTGGGGCATTCTGGGTTAACAATGTCAAGCATCTTGAAGCCAATCTCTTTTGGTTTAGTCCATTATCTAAGACATGAGTTCAATTTTAGGGGGTACTGTTGTTGACAACTTATTTGTTTAAGTTCTTAAGATAGGAACGTGAAATTTGCCACACAATTTTCAGGCATGCCAAATACCCTTGAGTACGACATTAAACACCAATCAATCAAACAAACAAGCAAGACACAAAGATGATACGCTTACAAAAGTAGGTTTTTGTTAATATTTACAACAGTTTTATTCCAAATATTTTGACAAAAAGGTGGTCAAGGGAAGTGAAAACTGATATCTCATTTTCGGTGAATCCGACGAAATTCACTTTTTTGCTTGTCTCAACCAGAGTACCCCCTTAAGTGTCTGGTTTAGAGTTATAGTTATGTTTAGGGTAAAGTTTGCAGTTAGTTTATGGTGTTATTTAGGTTAAAGTTTCGGATTAGTTTTGGATTATATTTAGGGTAAAGTTTAGTGTGATATTTAGGGTCAAGCTTAGGGTGATATTAAGGTTGATGCTTAGGGTGATATTTAGGGTTAGTTTAGGGGGATATTTAGAGTAAAGTTTAGGGTTAGTTTAGGGGGATATTAAGGGTTAGATTAGGGTGATATTTAGGGTTAGATTAGGGTGATATTTAGGGTAAAGTTAAGGGTTAGTTTTGAGGGATATTTAGGGTTAGTTTAGGGTGATATTTAGAGTAAAGTTTAGGGTTAATTTACAGTGATATTTAGAGTTAGTTTGGGGTGATATTTAGGGTTAGTTTAGGGTGATATTTAGAGTAAAGTTTAGGGTGATATTTAGGTTAATGTTATGGGTGATATTTAGAGTAAAGTTTAGGGTTAGTTCAGGGTGATATTAAGGGTTAGTTTAGGGTGATATTTAAGGTAAAGTTTAGGGTGATAATTAAGGTAAAGTTTAGGGTGATAATCAGGGTAAGTTTAGGGTGATAGTTAGGGTAACGATTAGGGTAAGTTAAGGGTGATATTTATTGTAAAGTTTAGGGTTAGTTTAGGTTATTTAGGGTTTACGTTTAGAGTGATATTTAGGGTTAGTTAGGGGTGGTATTTAGGGTAAAGATTAGGGTTAGTTTATGGTGATATTTAGGGTTGACATTAAGGGTGATATTTAGGGCTAGTTTAGGTAAAGATAAGGGTTAGTTTAGGTTAGTTTAGTTATTTATGGTAAATTTTAGGGTGATATTTAGGGTAAGTTTATGGTTAGTTTAGAATGATATTTAGGTAAAGTTTAGGGTTAGTTTAAGGTGATATTTAGGGTTAGTTTGTGGTGATATTTAGGGTAAAGTTTACGGTAAGTTTAGAGTGATATTTAGGGTAAAGTTTAGGGTTAGTTTAGGGTAAGTTTAGGATACTATATAGGTAAAGTTTAGGGTTAGTTTAAGGTGATATTTAGGGTAAGTTTAGGGTGATATTTAGGTTAAAGTTTAAGGTTAGTTCTAGGGTGATATTTAGAGTGTTTAGGGGGATATTTAGGGTAAAGTTTAGGGTTAGTTTAAGCTGATATTTAGGGTAAAGTTTAGGGTTAGTTCTAGGGTAAGGTTTATTACTAAGCCATACCCAGAATTAAGAATTCACAGATAGGACCTTTGTGTCTAATCATGTTTGGCATCGTTTTGGGCGAGTTGGTCTATGGCCCCAGTAGTGTCTCGGCCTGTAAATTTTCTGATCACGAATCTGTTCAAACAAAAAAAGTGTTATCCCATATAAGGATAATTTTGTTAGTATTCACTTTGTAAATGACAAAAATTGTTTCAAGCATTTTGGAATAAAAATCAAAACTGTTGATTTTAAAGAGAGTATGGAATTTGCCAGAGAACGTGTAGGTGACTACAGATTTGCCCGACATCCAATTTGAATTTAGTTTTACGTTGTTATATTGATGCTTTTCCAGGATGTGAAAGCCACTCACACATGGCCTCCGAAGCAGCCGTGGGCGCGGTCAGCGTTAGTGATAAGCGAGGCAATGGAAGCCTCGGCCATGGATAACCATCACCGCCCCCTACAGATGCAGTGGAGTGATCCGATGTCAAGTCGTAACGTCTGGGGAGCAGCAGGTAAGCAGACAAAGGTTTCTGTAATTTATCTACTTTATTTGTGAATTATATGTTTAGTGTTTGGACCTTTAATAGTAGAAGCTAGTGCTGAAACTGTTAATTAATGAATTGTCTAGCCAGTTGCAACTTCCATAATAAAGATTTTGATTTGAAATTATGGTGTCAAAAACATTGTCAAACAATCTATTTGCTTCTTCTACAAATTTATTGAAAGTACGTTGCATGTTGTTGAACATCCTTTGGCAGGCCTTTGCATCAGATCATATTTTGTCACAAAACAAAACATAGAAAGCTTGTTTGGTCTAATTTAACAAAACTGAAGTTTCTTTCCTATTGTTGTGGATAATTGTTTAATTTTGAGGTAAGGAAAGGAATTTTTCACTTAGGATGTTTTGTCTGTTTGTTATCAGGACTGGGTCCTCAACTGTCTCACAGATCAATCAATGATTTTGGACATCTGCCACACTGACGAGAGAGAGTATCTACACAGTCATAACAAAGCCGCATATCTCTTCAAGTAACAGCTCAGGTTATCTCCCTGTATGGTGCTTTATGGGATTCCACTCTTATTAATTGATAGTTAAGTCTAAGAGGATGACTCAGCAGTTCCATTGTGATTATTTAAAAGCAATTGAAGCAGTAGGAAAGAAACACTGCATATCTAGACACCAGATAGATAGAACTTTCTGTTTCCCTGGTTCTCTCAGGTTTGTTTCCTTCAACAACTGGGCTGGCACACCCTAATTTGTGTGAAATAAATGGGTTACAAAAAAAAACCAGTTGTCAGAAAAGCTTTCTGTTGCCATCATGCTCTTAGAGACATCAGTAAAAAATGAAATTTTCTGTGAAACCCTTATCTCACCACCAATTATATGAACAACTATCCCTCAGGAAAATTGCTTTTTGACTAAGCAGCTATAAAAAAAGCTGGTCTGTTAGGTACCATGCTTTGACCCCGTGAGGGAGCGGGTGGGCCATGGCCCTGCAGAATACTCCCTTGGCTTCCTCGATCGATCGGAAGAGGCGAGAAAAGAGGTTGCTTTCTGTTGCCCTGGTGTTCGCATAGCTAAAGGGTAACA
>JAVFBW010198777.1:0-10022 GCA_034783835.1 Mopalia ciliata
AAATACCAATAAAAGAATACCAATGAATATTCACCACATATTTTTTTTTGTTTCTTTTTATACCGATGTATTTTTTTATTAACTTAAAGCAGTACTGTAAATGCATTTAAATAAATAAAGCTGTTTGAAACGAAGGACGTTTCAAATAATCGATTAACAGACAGCAATTGATATACAATATATTGAAGCCCATAGTTTATTTTACAGTAAATGCGAGCTGTCTACGTACCAGTGAAATCTCCCTTCCCCATGTATAATAGATGATTAATACGCCAAAATGGGGTCTGTCATAATTGTGATCAAATTCAATAGTTATTATATGAATGTATAAACTGGGTCTGTATTTGAAACTAAAACTACATATCGCAGGCCATCGGTCAAGCAAATAAAAGGGAATACACTCGCGAACAATTTTAGAACCCATATATTAGTGATACTAATATAGAATATTTAAATTTGCCTAAGCCTCAGGCACATTTAAGGAAACAATATAATCCGTCGCTACCACAATGTACATGCTGCAGAGATCTTCCTGTATGCCGGAAATTGCCGAAGTCTGAGACGGGTATGTGTATTGGCTACTAGCAAGAGCTGGCTCATCTGGGAAAAAAAACATGGGTGTAGAGCCGTATCGGTCGTTTTTTCTAAAAAAAAAAACAACAAAAAACATTGAAGCATCCAACGATAACTGGATACACTCCCTTACTATTTTCAACATTGTCAAAGCATAAGATCAAGAGAAGGTGGTTCTATTTATTTTATTGATACTTTTTATAGGTTGTGGTATCTCCCTATATCGGTTTCCTATTTCCTATGAAAGCACCAGGGCTAAATAGTAATGGTGCACTCGAAGCTGTCCTGGCCTTCTTCAGAGTACCTTAATCATGCCCTGTAAAAACTTGTAACAAAAATGCGATCTGGTGACATTTTAGTGGAATGCACCAGACAGCAACAGGCAGTCAATTTACTGAAATTTGGAGTTGCCTGTATCCGTTACACTTCATAGATCTCTTAGCAGCAGTTAGGTGATCATTCGGGACAGAGGTCAAGATCTTTGTGATCTATCAGAAGAAGAGATCTGCGGCGAGCTCAATGATCAAATTATAGCTAACGTTAAGCCTTTACAACAATAAAGGATGGTAAGATTTTTAAACTTAATACATATTTAATTACATTTGATTCAACTACAGTGCCGGACCACATCTACTTTGGCCCTTACAGGATGAGGGTAAATATACCTTCAAGTAATTTAATGTGATAAGAACGTTATCTATATCGAGGCACGGCGCCTAGCCTCTGTTTCGGAAGTTCAAGGGTCATCCCAGTCCTACGCCAATGCCACAAAGAACGTTTATGTGTCTATTGCCACACAGATCTCTCTTACGTGGCCAACCGGTGATGAATACCCTTCTGCTGTTGACCAGACCACAGGTCGCAAACTGGTACAAATAAACAACCCCTACTAAAACAACAGCTACAAACAAAAACAAAAAACGCAATAAAACAGACACACAAACTAAAAAACTCATCGTGATTCATTTTTAGAAATATTAGTTTTATAAGGGAGAGATCCCTGCGCTTCGGCGGACCCTGGACTGTCGACTTATTTTTCACAGCGCATGTGAGTAAACGACCTCCCTGCCCCCCTCAAACAACACCATCATTACTACATTGAAATGAAGAGTGTAGTGACCCGTTGTTGAAAAGTGTAAATAACAAGTTACGCGTCAACATATAGAAAAACGAATAGGAGGATTTCAATGCGAGCACATAAGACTAATACACTTTCTTACCATTACCAGGGGAGGTGATGTTTAACGTCGTACTTAATGGAATTTAACTTTCATTACTATATGATGTCCTTTTTGCACTGTAGCCTACTTTATATACGATGGACAATCGATAAAGAACCAACCCTACATTTGCTGGAACCCCCTCATATACCTGATTACGACATGGGGACTAGATCCTCTGAACAGAACTTAGACGGAGGCTCAGTACATGTAGTGTAAAATGTTAAACTTGGAATTATGGCTGTTTGTCAATTATGTATGGATTTGTATAAACATTATAATATATGTCCAATAATTACTAAGTTTCGGTTTACTCTTTCACAGGGGCCGTGGCTTAGTTGTAGCGAGTGCGCTTCCTAAACTGAACCTGTTTCGATTTACCGTTCACCGGACGGTGTCCGCCTGTCGACCAGCAAGTCACATGTTGTGGCTTCGGAAATCGCGGGGTGGTTTTAACGACTTTCCTACCATACTAAGGCTGTGTAGAGTGTGAAGTGGACAATCAGTCATCATATAAGTGAAATACCCTTGAGTTAAAAACCAATCATACAAACAATGTCACAGTATACCATACTGCACTTTAACAAAGTTTGGTGATAAAAATACATAAGCATTGCTAAATAAGGATATCAATTTTATCCTGCATTTTTACCAAATTTGATTGGATTCAAATGGGACAACCCATTGATATAAATATTTATACTATGTGAAAACAATACACAATTATTACTTAAAACTGATATCAAATTGATCTCATTCACTGATTCTGTTTTGTTCTCTTTCTTTTAACAGCTACAACAACCAACATGACCTACATGGCTATTAGCAGGAAGTATATTGACTTATTTCCTGAAACTCAGTCAGGATTAGCTATATCTCTTTGTCTGGGATTAACATGTTTTGGGAAAGTCTTCTTCGGATTTCTTGTTGACAACTTCTTTTTCTTGAACCTACCCGGCTTATTCTTCACACTGACAATACTAACGTTTGTTACGTATGGATGCTCCTTCCTCTGCCTACACTTATTCGGCTCTAAAGATAGCTTGTCGAAAATTACCATCATAGACGCGAAAAATAATGACATATCGAAGCCACTATTAGTAAAACAAGATATCCCAGTGAAAGACGTACTGCGGTCTCCGTTCTTTCATGGTGTCTTTTGGACAACCGTTTTGTTTCATTCCTGTGGTTACACTTGCTTGAATAACATTACGGTTATAGCAGAGTCTGTTCGTGTCAAAGATCCTTTGTATTCTGTGTATGTGTTTACTGTGGTAACCGTTATTTTGAGACCAACTTGTGGTGTACTGTTTGATAAATTCAGCTCGGGGTGTTTAGCCTTTGCAATTCTGCAAATTAACTTTGCCTGTTTCATATCCTCTATGCTTATTGGCATATATGCATTAGAGGCCAGCACACTGTTAATAAGTACAATTTTGAGTGCAATCGGATTTTCTTCGACTTTATCCATTGGTATTTCGATATTTGTCAGCCGCTTTGGGCGTTCTTGCTACAGCATGGTTTTAGCTTTATCTTATTTCGTTGCAAACGTTAATCAAATCCTTCTACAGATGTTTTTCGGATATATTTACGACTCGAAAGGAGAAGAACAAGGGTTGATCGGAATGTGTTTTGGCCGAGAATGTTTCCTTTGGTCATTTTTGATGATGCTCGTTATATCATCTATGGCAGGTTCGATTCAGCTGATGACGTTTATGTTATCTAACATTCAAAAACGGAAAAATGAAAGATAACAAGAAGCAGATCGTGGACAGACGCTCTATTACTCTTCATCGTGTGTGTATATCGATCACAAGGAAGGCAAAGGATATGTATTTAGAGGCTGCTAAAACGTTATAACTCAATATCAGAATAATTTTAAAATGCAACTTAAGATTAAATGCTGAATTGTATATTAAGTGGGAAATAATCAGGGCATGTCAGAGTTCATTCAAGTACGGTTTACTTGTTTGGCACGGCAATTTTGTGTATCCAAACCTCTGAAGACTTAAGATCCAAGGACCGGAATAAACTCAAACATTGTTCATTTCTCAACAACTTTGCTGCACCAGTGTTTTCGAAAGTCTAATTAATCTTGTTTTAATGCCTGTATAATTAGTTTAATTACAGCGGTCACAGGCTGATGGTTTTAATGTAAATACATCTTAAAGTGTTTATTATTGACTAGGATTCACTACAGAGTAGGTAAACAAACACAACGTGCTTCATCATAGATGGCATAAAATTTGACTTTAAGCATAAGGAGTAACAATTCGCTGATCGTGACAGGTGACTGTGCTAGACTCTCCCGCTGTTCTATTGAAAGCTGAATGGATTTGGCTGCCCGTTTAAATTGATTTCGTGTTCAATGATTAGTTCCGACAGGAAAGAAGCTTGAGATATATGTTCCCAGTTTTGACAGCGGAAGGACAACATTCTAAATGCACAAAACAAATACAGCCAAGGGCATCGATTTGTTTGATGGTATTCACAAAATTCGTAACCTGGACCTTTCACACTATAGGGACGTACGATACTCACATAAAAGTGACAATAACTTTAGTAATTATAATGATTTTAAAATATTGCCTCTACAGTTTTTGTGACTTTACTCATATTTCCGCATTAGAATGATTTCTCAAAACTTGCATATTGTTGTTTACAATATTGTATACGCTGACACTGTGACATTGACATGGTCTTACTAAAATCGGCTATTTAAAAACAGAAAATTTGTCTATATAATCAATATGGGGAAATCCGCTAAAATCTAAAAATTTGCAGTTTTATAAACTTCCACATTTCGTTGAGTCTATTCATACACAGTGAAATAGATTGGACCGTTTTGTTAAGAATTCAACACCTGGTCCACCATACACCAGGCCTTAACCTTAAAGGGAATACACATCCCGTGAAAACATATGTGCGCATGCGTGAATCAAGCCGATGAAGGCAAATCGTGTTCAGTCGTCGGTGAAGAATCTAGCTGTGAGACGTCTGGGGGATTAATCATTGTACACTATGAAGCGGCGCAGTTGCTACTCCTTCTGCTGATATATCTCCATGTTTTAAGTATGTTATTGAGAAAGTATTAAGGGACTTACAAGGGGCGCTCCCATTAAAGACAAGCTGGAACCCTGGTATCTTTTTTTTTTTAGGAAAATGGTGCTTTTAAACCCACAATGACATATGGACAGTATATATGTATCTACTTTGGAAACGCTTGAATAGTCAAGATGACAAATATGGATATTTTGGTGCAGATCAAATAGTAGGTTTGAAAACCATTGTGAACTGAGCTAATGTGTTTTTGATATTTGTTCAGATGTTATTACAAAAGCAAAAAGTTGACCTTGGTCTGGAAAATGATGTCTCAATTGTTGTTAACAAAGATTTCTGTACACTTATTTGTCTGTCCGACATTCGGGAATCTTATTTTAAAAAACAAGATATGTGTTTTGGAAAACATTTTATAGCATCTAAGTTTAAAGATAAGACATTTGACCATTGGATTGTGACCATAACACGCTACACATTTTCAGTACTTATCATAGATAGTTTTCGTGAAAAAGGAAAATGTCAAAAGGCTAAAATTATCAAGTAGTGGTGGATTTTTATTGGGCTGACATCCTTTCTAGTTGTGAAGCGCTTGACGTTATAATACCTTGATCACCGAGCTCGGACTAGATCTCTTTATCTCATAGATCAGAGAGATCTCTGCCTCAGATGATCCCTTTACTGTGACATCACACAAGAATGTCACCAGATTGGTTGGTTGGTTTGGATGTCGCTTCCAAATCAATAAAATATTGATTTATGCGAGGCAATGCTTTACATTGGATATTACCTGTATATACTCTAAGGTTGATCAAGTGGATATTTAAATTGTATGTCTTACAAGATGTGTATAGCATGTTAATATTACAGGTATTCAAACAGATGCGTTTGACAGATAGTTAAACACAGAAAGCCAAAGGACTGATAAGTATTTTACGCCACATTCAGCGGCATTCCAGCTACGCCGTGGCTGAACATTTGTTAATGGCTTTGGAGAGAGGGGACCAACCCTCTCTATATTAATAACATTAATAGGCTGTTCAATTTGAAATATTTCAACAGCATCCCTTGTGGCCTTGGAAGGGCGAACCCCCAGACCAGATGGCTTTTTAGTTTGTGTGTCTACTATTTGGGGGGGAATAGTTGGGGGGGTTATTGGTATTAGCTTGCGTTGAAGCAGTGGTTTTAATTGACGGTTGACGTGTTCTGGTCAACATCAGAGCAATGGAGTTCTTTGTCGAACAGAAACTTTCTTTGTGGCGTTGGCGTAGGACTGGGATGACCCTTCAACATCCGAGACAGAGACAAGGCGCAGGGCTTAGATATATCTAACGTTCTTATCAGACTTAATTACTTGAAATCATTTTCGTTAATGAAAAAACTACCGTTTATGGGGAGGCCATGTGGGCCTCATGACAGTTAAAGCATTTTATTGTTTTGATGCACTCGAATCCATTATGGCCTTCTTCAGGGCAGCGAAAGCAAACTATACCACATCTTTACTGATTCTTTTCATGTCCGAACTTCTGACACGGGAAGCACCTTGTTGGGTTAGGGCCATCTACCCTCATCCTATAAGGGGGAATGCAGATGTGGTCCGGCACTGTAGTTGAATCAAACGTAATTAAATACATTAAGTTTCAAAATCTTACTATCCTTTCTGGTTGTAAAGCGCTTAACGTTAGCTATACCTTAATTATTGAGATCGGTACAGATCTCTTCTCCTGATAGATCAGAGAGATCTTGATGTTTGTCTCCAATGATCCCCTTATTGCTGCTAAGAGATCTATGAGGTGTAACGGATTTAGGCAACCCAAAAATTGTTTTTTAATTTCAGTAAATTGATTGCCTGTTGCTGTCTGGTGCATTCTACCAAAATGTCACCAGACCGCTTTTTTGCTACATTTCTTTTACAGTTCCTACCTTAGCTATAAGTGTTTTGGTCAACGCAAACGGTGATATTTTTGTTACAGGCTTATGTTCAATTTGGCTACTTATTACTATAAATCCAGCCCAATTATCTTTTGTTTTTTAATTTAAGTCTATATTATTATGGCTTTCAATTTTTTTTTTTTGAAAGACCTATTGAAGTCATTCGGATTATTAGGGGTTCCAGTTTCCAAAGTGGAACTCCTATTGTTATCGTTCCGTTTATTATTCCCAGTTACTCGCGCGGGGGCTTACACCGCTATAGCTATCGTCTTTAAAGTAGTTTAATATATTTTCAATCACTTTACACCAAAAAACCTCGACCATTCTCTCCGATAGCAAAAGGTGTAAAATGGTAAAATGGCTTCTTCTTTCGTACGCCTCTTCCATTTGTATTCAAAATTGGCAGCCTCAAAGACCATCATTTAGACATCACTTGATTGTGAGTATGGAAGACATGCATGCATTTATGAGGTCACAGTGTCGCCTTTACTGCAGTTGTACTTTACATCAAGTTCCTTATGCCTACGGCTTTAAAGTTAATGCCATTTAAACGGCTGTAATGTCTTCTTCAAAAAAGATAGGAACGACATTATTGCTAGGAGCAGCCGTTTTATTTTACAGCGACTTATAAGTATTAGGGTTAAAGCATAGTGAAGTTGAAGGCTATATACTGATAAAGGGGAATCCCCAGCACTAATTTCACTTACGGTCAAAGGGGAATAACTCGTACGGATTTGTAATTAATACTTTAGTTTACTTATATGAAGGCAAATAAAATAGGAGAAAATTGTGTCAGTGGGATAAAACAGATTAAAAGTTATAAATTCAAACGAGTTGAGCTAAAGTAGCAAAAAAAAATGTGTCGTTTCATATGTTACCAATGGCACTGAACAGAATGGTATAATTTTTCGACGTGAATTTTTTCATCCAAAGCATTTAGAGCCGAAAGAACGATTGGATTTTTTCTTTTTCAGTAAGACTTCTTGAACTGTAGTACAAGGAAATGACGTCGCCCGTCTGACATTAAAAGAAAACTACAGTCGAGGCTCATTGACAGAGTTTATTCTTATTGTCGTTTATGCATTTATAACCACCATGGCAACATGAAGCACCCCCCACCCACACAGGCAGCCGGTCAATTTGTTTAATGTAGATAATTGAATGTACTTAACGTGGGATTCCATATCTATAGTGGCCCGCTACGTACGGCAGTGGCTTACTGGTCGGCTTGCTGACCTTCCTTCGCGAGTCAAATGATGTAGCGGCCGGAAAGCAATGGAATGATTTTTACGAGATTTGAGCATGGAACAGTGTGAAATAAACAATCCCTCGTCATATAAGGGAAATATCCTTGTGTACAAAAATAAACCCCAATCGATCAATCAAACAATCAATCAAGCTAAGAAACAGACCATCACTATATAACAATATAAGTGAAATATCCTAGTGTACAAAAATAAAAACCAGTTAATCAATCAAAAAATCAATCAAGCTGAGAAACAGACCATCTCTATATAACAATATAGCAAAGGCCATGAATCAGTAACGAAGGCCGCACAGGAAATAGAGTTAGCCCGCACAAAGGGAGGATGTATCAAATAAAATGCTCGCCAATAACTAGCTTCAGACAGCGAATAACCCGTATTGATCTTGCTATAATAAAAGCGCAGTAATTCATAATTCTGGTCCTTTCGAGTGATTTTATAACGTGTGAAATTGTCAATGCGTTCTTTAAATACTACCCGAATAAAATATACCGCCTAGAAAAGACTTGAATGTGGTCGGCTAAATAAAGTGTATATGTATCCATGTTATAGACGTAGGTGCAGTGTAGTGGTAAAGGTAAGAGTTGTATGCTACGTGGGAGTTGTAAAGGGACGAGTGACCCATGAACGCCATTTGGTATACCTACTGGTGCATCATGGGATACATTTCAAAATTTGAACGTGACCCGTGGATAAACGTCTACCACAAATTAAAATAAACTAACCTAAATCCAC
Organism: Mopalia ciliata; assembly: GCA_034783835.1. Taxonomy (NCBI): domain Eukaryota; kingdom Metazoa; phylum Mollusca; class Polyplacophora; order Chitonida; family Mopaliidae; genus Mopalia; species Mopalia ciliata. The sequence continues at coordinate 8,783 of JAVFBW010198777.1, forward strand.
AGCCCCAATCGGATTTTAAGAAAACTTTCTAGCCATCATCTCACGGACACTCTCCCATTTCGAAAAGTGATACCACTTTTATTACATACAAACTTCATTTAACTAGCAAATATTTGACAAAAATGTCTACTACGTACGGAGCCTGGTTAATACAGCCAGGCTAAGTGATGTATAACCCGCATCAACAGTAAGCAAACTTAATGATGTTACACAGGCGTTTATTCAGGCTCCCATATTAAGGCTGCATACTCTTATTCCATCAGAGGAGAAATGAAACTATAAAACACGGCTTCCGATCACCAAGTAGTCCCGCACGCTAATTACGCCGCTATCCAGTGCAAATAAGCGTTCTTCTGAGCTAGTCTCAAGACAGCGACTGTCTCAGGTGAGCAGAGAGAACTTACAAGGAAACAACCTGTTGAAGCTTTCAATGATCATTGGAGTGGTGAAAACAATTGGATCGTACCCCAGTGTATTTAATTTCACCTGGTATTGTACACATGAGGTATGGCCTATTGTAAAGCTAAATGTACACTTATTGTATCTAGATGGTTTTCTGCCAGCTTTTGGCCATTATTATGTCCACACGGTAAATTTATAAACGGAAGTTACCCATTCGGTTTATATGCCGAGAGAGAAAGGCTCTTATATCCCAAGCAGGATGGTTGGCGGTATTTTCGGCGAAAGATATCTGCATTTTAACATGCTTGCTTTAAGGTTTTCTTTTACTTAATTTAACACCAGTTTGTTGTTGTCATTTCAGACGTAGGCGAATTGCCATGACACCTTCATGAAATTGCTGGGAATATTCCAGAGTTTCTGAGCCAAGCGAGGGCGGTTTCGACAACCCCAAAAAATACAAATGGTTATATAGCATTGGTTACCTAGGCAAAAGCCAATGGTATATACAAGAGGCATATACATGTTATGCTATAGGGTCAGTTAGTCCCACTGATAATACTATGGTGAAAAGGTGCTATAGAAGCTGCGAAGCGAAAGCTCAGTAAACCTACTGTAAAGAAAAGTCCTGTCGATGCGGAGTTGCTACGCAAGTTATTTGGTGCATCACAAAACAATTTGCTTAGTCAAATGTTGTTAGCTATGTGTATAGTAGTGTACGTTGTTTTTTTGCCATCAGCTGAATTATTTCAGATTCGTAGGTGTGATTCGTGGGTGTGGCAATTTTTATTGAGCATTCCAAAACAGATGTTTACCGTGATGGTGCCTGGGTTGTAATAGG
>JAVFBW010198788.1:0-10022 GCA_034783835.1 Mopalia ciliata
ATATGTAAAATTCTTTTCCACATATGTGAAATTCTTTTCCACATATGTAGAATAAAGTCATTTATTTTACATATCTGAAAAAGAATTTGACATGTGTGGAAAATAATTCAACATATGTGGAAAAGAATTCAACATATGTAGAATAAAGGTAGAAGTGATAAAGTGGATTTCCTTGCCAGATAATGTAAGGAAAAACTAAAGACAAAACTGAGTTCAAGGCAAAAGTACTAAAGATTGTTTATAAATCCACGCCCTCACACCTGGTATTACAAAGACGACAGGCTGCCAAATATTATCCCTTTAGAAATGGGTGCAGTTCTATATATCCTCAACAAAACGATTTACTTAAAGGTTATGATAGGCCAAGCCATTCTGGGCAAAGGGGTTCACACAACAATGCAAACAATTTTAAGGGATTAAGGAATGGTGATTTAATGGCGAAAGCCAGTAGTATATACCATGTGTACAAAATTTGACCGATATCTCGTTACTTCCCTCATACACAATTTATGTACAGTGCGTTTTCTTTACACGAGATTGTCAATTTCTGTTCACTTACAGATATCATTCCTTTCTGTTAAATAATCTGATGTAAGTAGAAGTAAGTTTTCTGTTTAAAGAAGCGTAGCTTTAACTCCACAATTTATGTTTAACAATCTTAAAATAATTATGTTTAATAATACATGTATATTTTAATGATCACGCCATAAGCATTCAGCTTAATATGATTTTGTCATTATTAAATAAAGCTTATAAAAAAAAGAAATAAAGAATGAGAACTAAAGGATTATGTATACATTATATATGATCAGAACTGTGTATTATGTTATGTGGATTGAAATATTCCGATAATCGAGTACGTAGACACGTAGAAAATTTTGACAGGGCATGACAGATGAAATTTTGAGCTGCAAGCCAGGAGTGTAATAGGGGTTGTTAAACTATACCTTCAGAATGTAAACAACAGCCCAATCACCCCTCCATCAAATAGTGATAAATATACCAAATGTGACCTATTTAGGCTATAATATTACACTGACCAGAAACATCCACTAAATTACTTTACATCAATACCAGATACTCAACCAAAAACAAATTTCTAGTACCGGAACAAATAAAACAAAACAACGCACTATTTTTTTTTATAAAGAACTATATTCAAGACTGACAAAACGGGGGTTCATAATAGTCGTCTCACGCCAGATAACAACTCTGTAGCGCTTAACCTAAAACGAAATTCTAAATAAGAAACCGCCAATTATAAGAACTATCTTAAACAAATTTGCAGGGGTGAATGTTGCTATGTCGTTGGAAATATTGCGAAGTGAATAACGGCGAAATAACTTACAAACGCCATTTCTGTTTTGATTTATGTCGTCTTTTTGAAAGATTACAGCAAATAGAATGGGAATTTATAATCTGTTATTTAGAACCTAAAATAGATTTCGAACAAAACTCCTTTCATACAGCACAACCAACGCTAAATTTAAATTAAATTCCATTTTAAAACGTATTACACTCAAAATATTAAAATGGTGCCGAAGAGTAGAACAAACCGTGTGCAGAAATCAACAACCATATGTCTGCCATCTACATAAAATAGCTCGAACAAAGTATTTGACAAGAGTTTATGGATCATGGATTAACATAAAATAACTTTAATAGTTCATAGTATTCTAAGATATAGTTTATATTTTTACTTTTAAGTTTATAACAATAATTAAAAGTAAAGATTCATGTTTCGTGCACGCCAACTAATGAAAAAAATCGATGTATATTGATTCAGATCGTAACCTTACAGCACAACATTAGTGTACAAAGGTTGGGATCGATCGGTAACCTTCGATTAAATTAGAACACTTGCACCAAGCAGATCGAATGGATCTCCTTTATAATCTGCATCATATATCACAACTTACATATCTATAGGTATTTAACATGTATTTAATATGTATTTAATAATAGAAGAGGCCGTCATCATATTGGTTGCTTTTATTGTGTAATAGTTAACAGTTCGCTGGTAAACATAGTGCAATTGCACGTGTTTTGCTATGTTTACCAGCGAACTGTTAACGAAACGCCAGAGCAGTGTGCTTAACGTGGGTATCTGAAGCTGTTTTGTGTTTATAAATAAAATCAATGAAGGGCAAATAAGGGCAAATATTAATATTACATGATGGACATGTTTACGAATAATACCATCGACGAGCTGATGAGTCGTTTGTCGATTGACCAGCTGGTATTACTGATTTAACGATGCTATCTGGTTACATAAACTTGCTTTACATGTAGAATTGTTTTTGCTTCCAGAAGTAGGGCATTGTTGATGCTGACTAACTAAATGTGATTTAATCAAATAAAGCTGGTATATACCAAACAAACGTAATAAAGCCGAGTCACAAGACAACTCTCTCTCTCCCCAGACGAGAACTGCTTTGTTTACCCATGCGTACATGCTTTATATTATACATTTGCGTATCTGTACTACTGCGCTTAATATTCCTCACGCCTAAACACATAAATGAAAGGTTGCAAACTCATGACGGTATTAACATCATGGTTACAACCGCAATGAACTTACAAATCTGGCAACAAACACTGGCCGAAATAACAAAAAAATCATGGTCGCTTGCGAACAGAAAAAATCTAGTCAAAATTTTGACAAAATTTTGGCTTGACAGCTGGTCGAAACTATTCAACTTTTTTCTGGTCGAATCGCCCAGCTTTTCTGTTCCGCAGTAAGTTCGATAATCAATTTCAGAAAAAGGAATAATGTATGCAATTAAATGCATACCATCAGTAGGTTCTACAGTAAAAGACAAGAATAACATAAAGTTCAAGAATAATTTTGTGCCTTTCAGAAAGTGAAGATTTTGTAGAAGGCTGAGTGGTCTATGTAGCCTGCATTTACTGCTGGCGATTTGGTGCCTAACTCTGAATGGTCGTGGGTTCGATTCCCGGACGGGTTTCAACCTACAAAATTTTCTGAACAGGTATATGCTCTAGCTAAGAAAGTGTTATCCAAAAATAACAAAAATACTGTAAAGTACAAGAGGTTTAAACAAATTTTATTTCGAGTAAAATATATGGTCGCCACAAAAATCACAGCAAAATTGTAAGCACACACTGTTTTCGAGGTTTCAGTTGAATCAGGTTTTTTATAATAGTTTTTTCAGCAGCTCTTCATTTCTGGGGGACTTCGTAGGGGCTTTTAATCTGATACATGCTTCTTGTAGTAGGTCAAAGCTTGTTGCCAGACGCAACAGTTGACATGTTGAGTACATAATGGTCGGTCATTAGCATGTTTAACGTCTTTGTGATCAGTGGGGTTTTGTCTGAATAAACAACTTTTATTGACTGTAACGTAACTAAAAATCACGATGAATGGCGGGTGCCTAACATCTGAAAAGGAAATGAAACAAACAGGTCAGAACGGTATTAGATGAATTGTTATCACGATACTCAATGAATTATGTAGGTAATATTATATATTTGAAAGTCAGCGCCTGATGTTTTGTTTGTTTGTTTGAATGGAGTTTAATGTCGTACTCAATGGTATTTCACTTATATGACGACGGATTGGCCACTTCACACTGCTCCGGAGGAAACCTCGTAAAAAACACCCCCGCTATTGCTCGGGCCGCATCGTGTGACGCGCCTGACGTAGGCTAAAAGTTGTATACTATGTCAACAGATGGCGCCACATGTAGGGCGTAACCTGTAAACAGACTTGTACTAAAACTAATCCAAGTTAACATACAAAAGGTAAATTAAGATTTCGCCACAAGGTGACGCCACCTGTCCGTCAGCATACACCAAGATTATTCCCAAGTGAAGTCTCGCCACATGGAACAATCACACTAAGTTTGATTTGAATTTCACAAGAAGTTTTCAAGCGAACATACGGAAGATAAATTTAGACTCTGCCAACAGTTGATATATAACCAAAATCATTTAGATTTTATTTCTTTATTAACTTAAACTAACATATTGGTTCTCTACAAATCGCTCAAAAACACGTTGCGTTAGATACCTGTTTGCCTAACAACAAAATTGATTATGGGTACATAGCTTTTATGTAAATTAAAAAATATCACCAATATACATAGCTGCTGCACACTCAGTCGGTTTCGTATGTCGTCTACAATTTACCTGATATACAACGGATTCAAAGTCTTATTTCCAACTGAACAATACAAAGGAACGCTCACAGTTCACAGGTATCCACATATCATAAATTTGAGTGGTTTTTGGGCAGACATTTAAAAGTTGCTGTAAGGTATATGTAACAAGATTTGTTTGACCAGTAAATTGGTAAACGCTTGGTATTTAGTTTTAGATCGATGCTGTCTGTGTTTACAAGCAGATTCCTACTTTGTGTTTCAGATTTCCTTTATATGGATGACATCAGAATTTCTTATTTCGACAATCTAAAATTTTTCGGAATCACTATTGATAAAGAGTTGACTGGTCCAAACACTTTGCTCAAATTGCAATACAATGTCCGATCCCTGTATTTGGCAATGTTGTGTCTCCTATGCCTATTGACTTCAGAGTCAATATTAGAGGCTGGTTTAGGGTTATGGTTACGGATAGAGTAAATTGAGGGTACTTTAAATTTAAGGTTGAAGTTAGTCCCACCTTAAGAGTTAGTCGAGTATTTACATGTCTGTGAAGTAAGTTCACAGTTCACGGTTCACGATTCGTTACCGATTCGAATAAGTAACTAGTTCACAGTTCACGATTCGTTACAGGTTCATTATTCGTTACCAGTTCACGATTGATTACCCATTCAGCAAATTTGCCTTACATATGATGACCTAGATTTACATTTAACTGAGAAGTAGGTCAGTAGGTTTAAAAAGTACTAATAATGCGAATGCAGATTGGTTCACATTGAATTATTTTTATTTACAATGCAAAAACACATTAAGCAACCAAATTTTGCATATTTACGCACCTCTGCATAGGCTAACGACTGGCACCATTGCTGACCTAATTTGAGGCCGTAAAACGAATAAGTAACTGGGATTCGAATCGTGAGCCGGGTCCAAATCTACATTACTAATATACATAGGGTAAACAAATTTTGTTTATTTACACTGCTCTACATATGCTAACGACTGGCACCAATGATGACCTAATTTGACGTCGTAGAGCAAATAAATAACTGGGATTCGAATCGTGAACTGGGTCCATATCTTAACTATTCAAAATAAAGCAACCAAATTTTGCATGTTTACACATCTTTACATACGCTAACGACTGGCACCATTGATGACCTAATTTGACGCCCTACCGCGAATCAGTAACTGGGATTCGAATCGTGAACTGGGTCCATATCTTAAGTACTATTTTACATAAAGCAACCAAATTTTGGACATTTACGCACATCTGCTTAGGCTAACGACCGGCACCATTGATGACCTAATTTGACGCCGTACAGCAAATAAGTAACTGGGATTCGAATCGTGAACTGGGTATATATCTTCAGTACTCTTATACATAAAGCAACCAAATTGTGTATATTTACACATCTTTACATATGCTACCGACTGGTACCATTGATGATCTTTTCCACATATGTAGAATAAAGTCATTTATTTTACATTTGGGGAAAATAATTTGACATATGTGGAAAAGAATTCAACATATGTGGAAAAGAATTCAACATGTGTAGAATAAAGGTAGAAGTGATAAAACGGCTTGCCATAATATGGTGGTTGCATCAAAAGATTAACCACTTGTATCAAAATATTCCTGAATGTGCTTTTTTGTGTTTGTAATATCGATCATCCTGCAGCCAACTACTAAATATTCATGAGTCCACTGTGTTCGCTCCGTTTCTATGGAACGAGTTGACAGTTCTTCGTCGACTTAAATGCTGTCAACTGAAACACTGTTACACATTACTAGATTATTTATCTTGACACCTTTTTTAAGGCACTGATTCGTAACATAAGTTACGTTTGTTAACTATATTCGAACTAACTATATGTTTAAATAAATTAACACTCTCAATTTATTGGCGTATTGGTCCCTGCATGCTGTTTGCCGGGCGTTCGATCTCTGTCTTCAAGTTTGCAAAGGAATTCTAGCTGCATGATATTAGCTACACTCTCTAATTATTACCCCCTCTAGTTAGAAGGGGAGCAGATAGGTTTTTTTTTTTTGTCCGAGTGTCCGTGTGTCCGTGCGTCCGTGTGTCCAGGAAGCTTGTCCGGGCTGTATATCTTGGTTACTATTTCACTTAGGTGAAAGGTGACATTGAAAGGTTGATCACATTTATTCTATATTCCAAAAAATAGTAAAGTTGCGTTTGTGTGTTTGTTTTTTTTTTTGTTGTTTTTTTTGTTTTTGTTTTTCTCAGACGACACTGTTCAGACTTATTCACAACCTAGTATTGGTTTACAATGGAGACTCGTGAAGACGGACTCTCAATCAGATTTCTGGGGAACATCATACTCCGGTGTGACAAGTGTACATTCCCTCAGCGGTAACATGATTGTTTTATTGGGGGGGACCAAGTAACACAGTTGGGACAAAAAAAAAACACTGTAAATATGCGAAATCGTGTTAGGGGATTGTCCTAATATCCAAAGACAAAAGAGATGTTCCAGACTAAGTGACGGCTTCCTGTTCCATAAGCACAAGCAAAGCAATTATATTATTTTATTCCTTCACACTAGATGAAAGTGAAAGTAAAGGGACATGTGTGTGACATTTATGCTGATACTCTGTTAGCCCGACGTACACAAATGATTGTCCATCGGCGACTAAACATCTCAAGGAAATCGCTCAGTGAGCGGCGAGCTTGCAACTTGCAAGTTGACACTTGTTGAAAAGAATTGCTCAGCGTGTCACAAAGCAGCGTGTCACAAAGCTGACGGGAAATCTATTGCAATAAGTTGGCGACGGAGAACGGCAGGTGTTCGCGTTGAGTAAAATGTAGATATATGACGAGCTGGTATGATCGCTTTATTCAACTAATAACATAGATTCAAATGGGATGAAGGATAAACAATTTGATTGTGGATGTTGTTGATAAATTAATGTACGTTTGCCAATAGCGAGAAGAATGAACCTCGGCAACTGTTTCACCTCTTCAGGAAGTTCACGAAGCGCTGTCAATCTGTATAGTAAGAATGATTTTTTTTCCAGAAAATGATGTTTATATAGCTGCTGTGTATTAAGCTTATTCTGCTAGAAACAAAAGCGAGGGAAAAAATGTTCGAGTGCCGGCTAAAATAATAAAGGCTAAATTCATAGTAAAAGTTTTTCTAAGAAATGTTGTTTGAGTGGCATTTAGAAGCTGGTAAATTAGAAAGACATGACGACTGATATGGATTTTCAACTTCTGTATATTAGGCAGCGACGTTTCGATCTCGATACTAAGATCGTTTTCAAGCAATGGTTACAAATCTCAACAAAAAAGTGAATAACGACGAATACACTTACAAGCGCCATTTCTGTTTTGTTTTCTGCCGTCTTTTTGAAAAATCACAGCAAATAGAAGAGGGAATTTAACATCTGTTATTTAGAACCTAAACTAGATTTCGAACAAAACTCCTTTCATACAGCACAGCCAACGCTAAATTTAAATTAAATTCCGTTTTTAAACTTATTACACTCAAAATATTAAAATGGTGCTGAAGAGTAAAACAAACCGCGTGCAGAAACCAACAACCATATGTCTGCCATTTACATAAAATAGCTCGAACAAAGTATTTGACAAGAGTTTATGGATCATGGATTAACATAAAATAAAGTAATAGTTCACAGTATTCTAAAAGATAGTTTATATGTTTAGTTTAAAGTTTATAACAATAAATCAAAATGAAGATTCATGTTTCGTGTACGCAGATTCAGATCGTAACCTTATAGCACAAGATTAGTGTACAAAGGTTGGGATCGATCGGTAACCTTCGATTAAATTAGAACACTTGCACCAAGCAGATCGAATGGATCTCCTTTATAATCTGCATCATATATCACAACTTACATCTGTATAGGTATTTAACCTCAGTTGTCTATAACTGTGAATAATAGAAGAGGCTATTATTGCACTGGGTGCTTTTATTATGTAATATTAAACAATAAACCGGCAAACAAAGTAAACCACGTGCGAGAACGAAAGGCCAAAGCATTGTCCTTTATGTGGATATCTGAAGCTGTTAGTATTTTGAAATAAAATCAATATTATGTAAGAAGGACAAATATTAATAATAAATCATTGAAATGTTTACGAATAATAAGATCGCTGATGGGTCGTTCGTTGATTGACCAGCTGGTGTAACTGATTTATCGATGCTGTCTGGTTACATAAACTTGCTCTACATTTAGAAATGGCTTTTGTTTTCAGAAGAAGGGCATTGTTGATGCTAACTAACTAATTGTGATTTAATCAAATAAAGGTGGTATACCAAACAAACCGAGTTACACCGCAACATTCTCTCCCCAGGCGAGAACTGCTTTGTTTACCAATGCGGACATGGCGTAAGACAACAATTATTACCGAATATAGTTCTAACAAAATTAGTGTGTTGTTTTTTGTTGTTTTTTTCTGGTCCTGGAAATTTGTTTTTGGTGGTGTATATGCTTTTGATGTGATGTAGTTCAGTAGAGGGTTCTGGTCAGTTTAATAGTATATCCTAAATAAGTCACATTTGGTGTATTTATCACCATTTGATGGAAGGGTGATTGGGGTGTTGTTCACATTCTGAAGGTAGCAGGACAGCCCCTATCACACTCCAGGGCTTCTAGCACAAAATTTATCCGGTCATGCTTTGTCAAGATTTTAATATGGAACTCCAAAAGGACCGATTAAGGTATGTGCCAGGCGTTTTCCCCCAATGAAAGTTTGGGAGGGAGCTGTGGGGCCAAACGGTATAACATTACGGCGTATGGCAAATTGCATGTGTACGCCACATGCTTTATTATACATTTGCGTAATCCGTATAACTGATCGAATTGCTTTACGTTCATCCCTTTTAAACACATAATTGAAAGGTTGCCAACTCATGACGGTATTAACACTATGGTTATATAACCGCAATTAACTTACAAATCTGGCAAAATACACCGGCCGAAATGACGAAAATAAAAACATGGTCGCCTGAGACCAGAAAAAAAAATAGTCAAAATTTGAACTGACCAGAAAGAAAGTTGGCCGGCTAGCTTTTTTCTCGTCCAATCGCCCATTTTTTTTCTGGTGGACAGTCAGTTCGACAAGTAAATTCAGAGAAAGGAATGGTGTATGCAAATTAAAATGCATACTAATACTAGGTTCTACATTTCAAACAAGAATTTTAAATACAAGTAGTGTAAACAAATTCTATTTTAGGTAAAATATATGGTCACCACAAAAATGTCAGCAAAGTTGTTTTCAATGTTTCAGTTAAATAAATTCTTTTATAATAGTTTTTTCAGCAGCTCTCTTGTGGATTTATTTGGGGCTTTTAACCTGATACATACTTCTTGTAGTAGGTCAAAGCTTGTTGTCAAACGCAACAGTTGACATGTTGAGTACATAATGGTTGGTAATTAGTATGTATAACGCCTTTGTGATAAGTGGGGTTTTGTCTGAATAAACAACTTTTGTTGACTGTGAAATGTCATCAAAAACCATGGAGAATGGCTGGTTCCTATCCACAACAACCTCCCGTGCATCTTCAGCTGTGGTATTTATGGCACAGTTTTCAATGACGTATCTGTATGAATGTGTGGCCTTCTTAGGTGTTGTTGATAAAAGCTATGGAAAAGATCTGGAAAAGAAATGAAACAAAACAGGCCAAAAGAATATTAGATGAATTTTAACCATGAATACCCAATGACTTCTGCAGGTAATATTATATAAACTCAGTCAAAAAAGAAACTTAACACCCGTTTGGATGTCGATAAGTTGAACATACAAGAAAAGTGGTTTTAAATAATGAGCAAATTTCGTTTTGTACCCATTAAGGACGGTGTACCATAAAAATCATGTTCATAATGTAACCAGTTCCACCGGAAATGCTACGGAA
>JAVFBW010198799.1:0-10022 GCA_034783835.1 Mopalia ciliata
ATGCAATGTATATATATTTTGAATAAATGAAGAGAGACAAATTTGCATGCCTCCACAGGGATTCGAACCCGGGACCTTTGGGGTGTTAGGACCAACACTGCACCGTCCCACCATTCATATGATATCAATCATTCAAAATGTGTTTGTCAGACAAGTTCGAGCAATCTTCCTCACTCTTATTTGATTTGTTTTTTTGTTTGATTGGGGTTTAACGTCGTACTCAAGGGTATTTCACTTATATGACGACGTGCCAGCCCAATAGGTGGAGGAAACCATCCTCAACATAGTGAAGGTTCGAACAGACACAAATATATTCTTGTTGTATATTTCCGTGTAATAGGATGTCAATATTGTTTGCAGTTATTTCGTAAAAGCGTTTTCTGACGGTGGAATAATTTTGACACAGCGTAATATAATGCTCTGGATCGTCGACCAGATGTCCACAGCATTAATGGGGATTTTCAACTATATTGCAAGAGAGCATGTGTGGATTTTGTCGTCTGCCACTTGATAAAAGTTGAAAATTCACGAAAACCATTTAAATATGTAAATGTGAGAGTAGACAGCACTTGCTAATCATCTGTCCACAATTTTATTTCTGTTCAGTGTTTAGGAGAAATCTCCACAGCCTGGATATAAATTGGGGCGTATCCGCCCCCAAAACAGCAGTTGATTGAAGTCCATCAATAATCTATAGGATCACAAATATAAATATTTGCAAATCTGGATTTTATTATAAAGAATCTCTAGATTAAACTTTATGCTTTGGTAAAGTCCAACAGGCTTGCAAACAGGCGATGACAAAAGAAAGATATTTCGTTTTGGAAATTAGCTTTGAAACATACTTAAGGTCAGTTCACCCAAAGAGATGGTCACGTGGTATCTTATTGGCAGATTGAAATCCGATTTGAGAACAAACAAGATAATGAGACAAAGGCGAGACGGAACACATGCACAATAAGAGATACCGTGTTAATGTGCAATGTAAGGCGCCACAACGAATAAGTCTTATGATGCTCCTGGTGGCTGTGAAAGTTATACCTTCGTGTTTTGAAAGAATTATCTTCAATAGTGCGGGATGCTTCCACCTATGTAGTAATAATCGTTTTGATAGATTTGTTTTACAGCAAAAGAAAGACCAAACAAAGCATGGCTTTAAAAAAAACCTTAGCGTATTCACTTAGGTAGTGTTTTGTTAAAAATAATCGCGCAAAATACTTTACAAACAACTAGAGCTGTTCTATCTTACCTTTCAAGTGTGGTTTTATTTTGTCTGTCACGAAAAACCTTCGCCTGATCAATCAACATTATGATCTATCATAAAACTAAATTGTTTCATTAAGAAAACCGGCTTACTTTGCCGAACCAGCGATATACAACTCTTAACTTTGTCATTTTTCATTTCTGGTAACTGCTTACTAAGTAAATCATCAGCTCTCTCATGTGCAAATAAAAAACAAGACACAGAGATTGTTACTGCAAGAAGAATAGCATAGACTTGTAAACCTTACACGATATTTGTCCACGTATACGACACCAATAAGACTAGTAGCTTGAGTGTGCGACCACCCGCCTGTATGTACCAGAAATCTGAGTATACAATAAAAGAATAAATGAGAAATCGGAATATAAAACAACTGAATGAGTGCACCAGAATGCTGATACAAAAAGTACCAGAAACCTTAGTATAAAACCGACGGAGGGATGCGTCATGCAGAGAACTGAGTATAAAACCAATGAAAGAATATACCAGAAAACTGAGTTCACCAACACTTCGTGTACATTAAAAAAATAATAATTGTGTAACATTCGTTTGCCGTATAGAATATTTTAAGTTTAGCACTGTAAATTCAGGAGTCACCTTTTGGTTGTTTTATCATGGTATTTTCCTGTTATTGTTCTCTGGCATTCATTATTACGTTAATCAGATAAATCTACCTCTTCATTGCTGCCGTATTGTCCAGCGGTTAGTTTAATTATGTGAGGTATCATTATGCCTGTACCACAAGGATTGTTTGTTTGGGGTTCAACGCCGTGCTTAATGTAATTTAAGTCATATGCCGACCCAATGCTGGCTGGCAACAAGTAGAAACTAGACAGGACAAACACAGGGCGTAATACAAACACATCGCATTATAATAACACATTTAGTGTAGTATTGTAGCAAAATATAGAAGTATATAGGCGTTTGATCTAAGGCAAAATTTATGTTACATATAGGTATACTTTTTCCACCCTCGTACCATTGTGAGTGCAAAGTCGGGGGGCAATAAAGATTACTCTTAAAAACAGATCGGCGCGGTCCCTATACAGCCTGAGTACCGTGGTAACAAGAATCTCTCTCCTAACCGCCCGTCACCCTAACGCCTATATTCCCAAAGCCGGCAAGCATGCCTGCTAAAAAAAGACACGAGTTCGAATCCAGCTCAAAAATAAATATATAAACCTGTAACCCAAAAGGTCCGGGGTTCGAATTCCGTTGGAGGCAAGCACTCTACATTTATTCAAAATATAATAATGTCTTCGTCAGATTCTTCATGTGCCTAAAACAACCAAGAAAAAGGGTTATATTTGAAGCCTATTGAATTTTAATTGTGCAGTAAATTAAGGAGGTATTTTTTAATACATTCAGACCAAATTGTAAAATTTCCCTTTAAGAAAGTGTCATACTTTAATTTACAAAGCTCTGGTAACCCGTAGCTTTGTAGAGCGAAATTAAAACAATTAAATGAAAGTGAAATCTTAAACTTTTGCCAGAATGTCTTATTTTTTTTTTATAGAAAACTGTATTTATCTCACATGGCTTTGTTAAAACGTTAAATATCATATTTTGTTCAACTGTAAACTATTATAATAAAATTTTAGTTTTGTTATTATAGAATTTTGTTAAACTACACGTGCATTTCTTATTTATTTTTGTCGAAAACGAAAATTATTTTTTTTTTTAATTAGCCCGAAATGGCGAGAACCATGTGAAATCCCATCTATGGAGATTGTTTATGGTCTAGGCTTTTATGAATTATAATCTTTTATTGAACTTACTGTAAATAAATTAAATTTTTTTTATATGTCTAAGTTAATTATTTAAAAAGCATAATCGAATTTAACATTTCCTTCAAATAACATTTGTCTTTGAGGATTAAGTCACCAGGGATGCTTATTGAACAGTGAAGTGAACAGTGTCATAGAGAATAACTGGATAGGATTAAGGGCTCCCGGGGGGTAGGGTTGATGTCCCGTGGTCAAGAGAAGAGATAATCCGGACTAATCCTATGCCCGCACAGGGGTCGATTAATCCTTTATTTAGTTTCAACATTATTCTTGCCGTCTGTGGCACTATTTTCTCAAGCACCGATACTTAAAGTTGACAATTCACCTAAATTGTCATTACTCGTCATTTGACTGCTACCTGCTCAGTCAACAATACGGAGGCTTCATATTGCACTGCTGTGCCAGAATCTATTGTCAGCGTTTTTGTTGGTGGCTTAAAATTAAGTGCAATTAAGTTCGGATCTCTCAATTGACAAGTAGGTGCTAATTGATCCCTGGCTGTAATTTTGATATATGACAAAAGTGTGGGAAAAAAGGCAGTTGTTAGCTCTTTTATTGCAAGGATTTACTGTGCTATCAACAAAATACTTACCTGTATTCTGGCAACAAACAGAAGAGATTCCAAAAGGTAAGTTGTTTTATTTGTGACGTTTTATTATTTGTTAATTCAATTTTTCGACTTAAATCTGCTACCCAACGAAGTTTTAGCATTTTACCAAGCAAGATTCTTGTATATTTTATTTTCCTGTTTGATTTTTTATTAATGAAAAAGAATTGTTATCAGGGATTGACATACGATTTTGCCAATCGTGGGAATAATTTTTCTAAAACTTGTTCAGAAATGGTTCGTTTACAACTTTTATTGCGCACATAAGTATCTTGTAAATGATTTTACAGTCCTTCTAATGTTTTAGTTTAAGATCAAACGTTTCCACTAAGGTTCCTTTGATATGATTCAAATGACCATTACGATTTCACTAAATTGTTCCTCAGAGGATCATTCTCTAGAAGTTTTTATGTGGTTTAAAGATATTTATATGTTCGGCCAAGTGGCGTGGAGTCGAATTTAATGTCTTGGTTATGATTATCGGGTAGCCGGTGGTATATCTCTGCTAAAAGTTTACAGCACTTTGGTAGGCAGTAACAGAACATTAAAAACTAGTTAAGATAGATAAGAGCCCCGTATGTTAAAATGCCAGCTTAGAGTTACCTCCCCTTTTATAAGTTATTATAAATTTATCGCAGTAGTGTCGCCAGTTGGCTGGTTAGAACGTCCCAAATGACGCGTCTACATTCAGTGCAGGCCAGACATAAGAAAGAAATAAGAAACAGTTGTGCAAAAATAAAAAAACTGAAATGCTTGTCTCCTGAATATTTTATATTAAAGATATGCCCCTATGCTACAAAGGGCGGGGTTTACGCGAGCTAGAGTAACAGGCGGGCTATAGTTTTTACCGGTTCGAGAAACCTGGCTACCACAGCCAGGTGATAGGTGGGTGACAGACGAGCTCTGTCCGCGAGTTGTTCGCGAGCCCTCATCCATGTACTCGCGGATTGGAGCCGATTATCGCGCTTTGGACCTCCTGTACGCGAACGGCTCCCTACATCACTGGACTAAGTAGCAAATCATAGTGTCTATACCAGCAGCATACATACATACCTACCTACCTGCAATGTATATATTAATCTATCCCTCCTATACGCCGTCCTCGTGAAATGTGGGGCTGGATTACTTAACGATCTTTCGATTCTGACTATTTTTTTTTACATCACCATGAATTAATGCAGGTGATTTAAATTTTCTCAGGACTCCAGGCTGGATCTTACCCTGTGTTAAAGGACCATTGTCTAAACTCTCACAAGACTGAGGATGTCTCCCTTGGATTGCCTCGTGTTAACCGCAGTCATCTTCTGTCAGATTCAATTCACATCAACGCAAGGCCTTGCGGCAGGTAAGTTTTTAAAATTATAAAATCGAAATATATTTTGAACGTAAAATTCAATTAACAGGTATAAAAAGTCATTGTCTACTGCGGGTTTTTTTGTCTTTTGTCGGAAGGTCCGACTTGCTTGTGCCTTAATTACAAGTGTAATTGCTTTAAATAAAGACCTGCTGGCATCAATAACATCCAGTCCAACACACCAGAACACACTTCGTTACCATTTTATTTAAATCTGGCTTAAATAACGTTAGACTGACATACTGACTTCTGTGCATTGTGGATGTGGAAGCAGGCAGTCCGGTTTAATAATCACTAAGCAAAATTCCAAACACAGTTCGACCAAAGTTCGAACAAATATAAATGTCGACTAGTCGGAATATAACGTCTTCTTCGGCGACCATAGTACGGTCACTATAGCCAACTCTAACAGGGCGACGAGCGCACTATCTCAGGCGAGAAATTATATATCCATAGCCTGTACCAATGTTAAGCTGTGGATACGTTCAGGTGCGCTGAGCTACAACTCATAAAATATTTTTCCGTAAATAAGTCGTTTCAACTCTATTTGAAAAACAACAAAAATACAAAAATAGAATAGAATGTGAACACGGAGACACTGTATATATTATTATAACTATAGAGAAATTTACGAACCTGTATTTAATTGTTTAAAAAGTATAGCTGATAACACATTGTAGCTGGATGATGTAAATTTCATGCCTCTCGCTCTTTACCTGTAAACAAATTTTATTTCAACATATCCATCTTTTGAGAAATACAACGGTAAGCTTTTGGCCGATGTATATGCACTCTGCCTAGTACTTGTCGGGTTTTGACACCCGCCGTTGTCCTGTTGATGTTTATATAATTCAAATCGTAATGACAGCGTGTATAGTTGCGGATTTCATACATATTTGAGCAGATTAAATCTCAATCTAAGTTTGAGTAGTGATTAGTTAGGCAATAGATTCAAACATTGATAAGGGATAAAATCTGAATACAAGCACCAATATGACCCCTCCTCGATGACCTGTAGCCTTAGTTATATAGTCTAGAGTTCGAATCAAAGGAAATACAAAATGGGAGACATATAGCTGAAGGGACTGTCTGATTGCGACAATCAAGAATGCCCAAAATATACAATCTCCATTGTCGCTTATGTTCCTTTACTATTTAAATAAAATTAAAGTATACAGTTAAATTAACAACATTTTCCTTTTTATCATAGAAAAACACTTTTATTTGAACAAATATATCAGTTCATCATGCAATGTGCCATTTAATACCAACACGGGAATCGAACCCCCTGCCAGTTGCCTACATTATTAACAACATGCCTGGACTATTTCTAACCCATCTGCAATTTATCGTTTCCGCATTTTGTATTAATTTAAAAATTTTCTGCATACTAATAATTGCTAAACCCGAAACACTTTTGATTAGGATAAATGACTGTCAATCTATGTGATGATTTAAAGATAAACATTCTATTTTAAAATATATCGTTATCGAAATGGTGTTGAAATCTTAGTAGGTACTTGAGTGACAAACTTAACAACATACAATGTCATGTAAATTTAATCAGATAAAAACAGAAATGTTGAAAAAATGTTTAGAGTACATCTTTGCTTATTGATATATACTCTAAATACTACAATATTCTAGAGTGTTCAAACCGTTAAATTGTTAAATGTAATTTATAATGTAATTTGTTTCATGGCAGATAGATTTTGATTCCGACCTAAGCACATCTTGATACAAAACGATGTAATATATATACCTTTTAGATCCGTAAAATACCTCGGATTAAACTGGTGCGAGTCAAGAAATTTTTGCCAGGTGAATATTCACTATTACACACCCAACGTGCGAGGTCGACACTTTTTTTCTATATTATTATATGTTAATTTTTGTAAGACCTTACACTGTTATAGATGGGATAACATTGTAGGTTTTAGTTTTAACAAACATACAAATATCAATTAAAGAGGGTATTTTGTCTTGATAAATGTCTCAGGTTGTAATGACCGGAGGCGGTGTAGTTCTAAGTTGTCAATCAACTCGGCCCTCCGCTTATCGTTAAAACAAAATGGCCGAAGAAGTATACATTAACGACTGACATTCTTAAATTGTGCCCACTGTCTATTGTTTTAATTATTACAGCTGAAGTTCAGACGTACCTGAACAATCAGCTGTAATGGAAATTCAAACTGAACTATACTTTGATAAAATTAAAATGATGTAATAATTGAACAAAGATTCATACATATTATTGGAGAATAATAGTGTAAAAAATTTACCAACCAACCAATCACCCAAACCAACCTATTGCGTTGATGATCCTATGTGATGCATTCAAAAGACCAATTGAAACCAAGGAAAATTTTCTCTTAAACATTAGATCATTGGAAATGCATGAATGACTCGGAAAAATGAACATTGCGACCGAAATTAAAATAATGAATTAAAGGTTAATAACCACGCTAGTTTAATGTTACATTGATCAACGCATTTTTTTTACATGTGGTGAAAAAATGTATTAAAAATTTGACAAACTCAGAATTAAAACCGAAAGCGAAAGAGGTATTGTTAATATGGTTTAACCTTGACTTTTGTTCGTTTCTTCCTTTTTCTTAGGTTCCGGTGTGGCTTGTGATAAAGAAGGGGAGATGGTTGAAGTACCGGGTATTACAGATCAGTGTATAACGTGCATGTGTGAGGTAAGTAATATATATTTTTATTGGAATTATAACGCCACCAATAAGTATCCACTAAATGCTAATACTAGAATTAACAATCACCTCAGATTTACGCATTATGCCAAATAAACTTTGATGATTGTGTCTATTTATCATGCGAAGAATGTGCTATTTTTTTTGTTTATCCCGATATCAAGTCTATATCCTTAAAAATAATTATATATGCTTTATCGTATAAGCTCAATTTTTTGGCCGCCCAGTAATATTGACATAACATCGCAAATTATTTTCGTGTCGTTATCAAAGTCAAAACAATTTGTCTTGTATAATATTGTCCCTCGGATTGTAGGGCTAAATTCAAGCTGAAATTTCCCCTGGCTTAACAGAGTCGGGTCTCTGTCAACAGACAACTTATTTACCCTACAAATAAGAAATGAGTTATAATCTTTAAATACACAATCATACAATCCCTAAACTCTATAGATAAACAAGAGGTCAGAACGTTAGAAATTGATTCAACATTAGGCATTCTTTAAGCATTAAGATGCATTTCATGTTTTAAGATGATTGCAATTCTTGAAAATGTTAAATTCAGTGTCACAAAGAAGAGAAAGTTAAAAACAGCTAACGTCATAGTTCATCATCAATATGAAACAAGTTTCATTTTTTTTAAATTTTATTCTTTTCAAAGCCCTATAATTGTTGCAATTTTTATAGGACGCGCACTACTTAGACTTATATGCTTAGAACGACTAGTCTCCTGTAATATATTGCCACATTTCCACACACGAAGGGCACCATCTATTGGAAACTTTCTGCTGTTAACGGTCTCTATCTAATCAGACCTACTTCATTTAAAAGTTTGTTTGGGAGATGGCTATAGCCCGCTGCTACTCTATGCCACTGGGTTTCACGAGTTCAGTATAGCCGGTGTATATATATACCAATTATAACAGGAGCTAATAGATAAAAACTTAATCTTAAACGCTGTATACGTACGCGTGTCAAACACTGTACAATTTATAACAGTTTTATCAGAACTATATCTTGAACGTTACGCAAGTTTATAATCACTTATGATAAAGTCTCGTGTCAGTACGTGAGCGAACGAGATTTGGAGGTCACACTTTAACATATATCGTTTTAAAAAGAACACAAAAGTAACATTACTTATCATGTCTGCACAATTATTTATTAAAAGACTGTTTCTGTATACTTTAAAAAAAAGAACGTTTAGATTTTGGATTTCCTCTAGTCATGACCTGTGTAAGAAATATAAGCCACATGGTAAGAAAGTGGAGATTTCATTCTGCACTGAATTGAGCAAATCATGCCACTTATCAGTTCTGTAAAAAGCGACACCTCCCCGTGAATAATAGAGCCAAACTTAAAGTAAGTTTTAAACAATTTTTTCGCGAAGAAACAGTAAATAGAGAAAAAAAATCCAAATGTAAAAATTGCCCAATCTGAAACACTTTTTGTCAAAATCTCCAAAATTACATTTATAAATATATATTTTTTTATGAATTTTGTCGGTAATGAATGTTCAGACTGGTATAATAGACTATAGTCCGTATTCTAACATAACAAATCGTTTTGTGGCTCTAATAGTGGGTCGAAAATACTTCTGTCCGTGAAGCAAGTTTTTGATCGAGCTGATAAAATATCTTAGACTTTATCTGTGCATCTCTTATAAATAGAGATGATAAACACATCCCAGTTTTAGCTTATAAATTAACCCAATGCGTCATAAAAGATATAAACTGGCAAAAATCCGACAAATTCCTATCGGTTAATTTTCGTTGAAACCGTCAAATATATCTTCGTAGAGCTGTCAAAAGTGATTTGCTACAAAGAAAGTCTCCAACGAAGTGTTTTTGTTAGGAAACCATTTCAGCATACTGGCTAGGATATGTGCTTCGTGCGGCGAGGGGTACATATTGTCAAGAACTATTAGTTTATTTTAAAACGGTTCGCTGGAGGTGTAGAAAAAACCCCACCATTGGATCATTCATACGATTTGACAGGAAGCCATTCGTCTTTCGACACGCTCCTTTGGACACCTTCAATGGCGGTAAAAACCAAATGTGTAGAGGCGCGATTAAAGATGGCAAGGTTCTGGTTACAGTCTCCAAACTTATACTTCAAGTTACCTCACGCATTTGGAATTACGTATGTTTTTGTATAAGTATTGGTAGAAAATGCATTTAACTATTGAAAATGTAGCTTAATTTGAGTGAGCAAAGCACAGACGCACTGGTCAGTGGGCCAGGATTGCCTGACAATATGCCAAGAGAGAAATCCTGAATGAAATTATTCAATGAGCACA
>JAVFBW010198821.1:0-10021 GCA_034783835.1 Mopalia ciliata
TTTGAATTGAGACTAAACAAATTAAACGTTGGTGAACTAGGACCCCGTATTACAAGATAAACGAGTAAAAAAAATAGTTATATCGTACTTTAGTTAGTAATTAAATTGTCACTATATGAGAAATTTGACCTATCATATCCGCCTTATGTTCAACCCAAGATGGAGGCCTTATCACCTCAGAATTAAAAATAAGTGTTTGTGCAAGTAACTACTGAATAATACAAACACCCTCCGTCAACCCGATAACCAAATTCTGAGAAAATTCGTTATAATAATCCTACTGATTTTAATCATCGGGATTTAATTGTTTGTTTAATTGAGGTTTAACTTTGGTGTCAAAATTGGTCATTACGCCTCCTTTTTTTACTATTAATTTACCATTATGTGTTTTTTTATGTTTTGTTTTCGAGTATTTACTGAGGTTTAAGGGCATTTTGTAATAACTGTGTAGGCCTATTATATCCTCTTAAAATATTGTTTGTCGCTTTTCTGGTTATTTGTGCCTTCATCAAATCAGAATTGTGTATTGTAATATGTACTTTGGGGGTAGTATATCACAGTTTGGCGTATTTGTGTAATCAGCACAAATCCTGTGAACAAAATATCCCAAAATACGCAAGATAGGCAGGTGTGTTATGGAAAATATTATTTTTGTGTACACAAATCTTCTAATAGTGTCAACTTACCTTCATTAACGGTGAGTTTTGTAGGACTTCCGTAGGCTCGAACCTTGTTAAGATTGTTGTACAATGAACAATAATAAGTCTTATCTCCCACGAGCTCGTCCTTTTTTTCAACATTTACGAAATGTAGGGCACCTTAGAGACAACAAGGAAAAACAAACATACATTATTATTAAATTGTTTTAGTTGCAGGACTTTTGTTTCCTCTGACAACATTTCTTTCTCTTAAACGGCACAGATTTATTTTGATTCGGATTTTATAATTGTTTTTCTGACCGAGGCTTAATGCCGTACTCAAAGTTATTTCACTCATCTAACAATTGCAAGTCTTACCTCCCAGGAGCTGATCCTATTTTTAACATTTATAAAATAACGAGAAAAAAGCAAACAAACATTATGTTTTCAATTATTTCCGTTGCAGGACTGCGTGGCAGTTCAATTAGCGAGGAAACCACCCGTGACACCACAGGCGACAAATCAAGACAAGACATGACAAATCAATACAAGATAATCACAGGAGGTCACAAGCAGATCGGCTTTATTTTGCCACTTAGTTCTGAAGCAGGGAAGCAGGAATCATTTCCTCCTAATCTTCCGCCCTGTGAGGGAGCGGGTGTGCCATGGACCTGCAGAATACTCCCGCGGCTTCCTCGGTCGATCGTAAGAGGCGAGAAGGTTGCTTTCTGTTGCCCTGCTGTTCACAGAGCTAAAGGGTAACATGAAGCAGATTTGTTTATGATGTTCTGTATTTGTGACTGTCGTCGTATAAGTGAAATACCCTTGAGTACGACGTTAAACACCAATCAAACAAACCTAATCTTCCATGGTGTCTATGATCATTAAGCAGCTATTTCACTCAGCCATATATGGTGGATAAATGGTTGATTAATTGGTTATTCATATCGACAGTCTAATCTTGTAGTGCAAACATTTGTATTTGATTGGGATTTAACATCATACAAAAGTATCTTTGGCTTATACAATGAGATATCGCCCATTTCTCTCTGTCCCTTACTTCAATATGGTGGAGAACCACTCCTGGGTTTGCCAGTGCCATTGCCGCATAAATTTATGAGGAGGACACAGGGACTTGATCCTGTGATCGGTTCATCAAAACAGAACTAGTTGTCTGACATGCATGTACTTTATGCTGAAGCATGACAGTTAACCCCGTAACTACATGGAGTAAATACTTTCTCGTGTGATTTGCTAGTTAATGCAGTGTATACATATAGGGATTATATGTACAGTGGGTGATACGTGACGATGTGTCAGCTCGGGTTGTCTCAGGTCGGACTGCAGTGTCAATCGAGCTCGAACACCTCGATTGATACGCAGTCCGGCCTGAGACAACGAGAGCTGATACAACGACACGTAACACGCACTTTACATATAATCTGTTTATCATAATAATATCAAAATACTACTTATATACTATTTAGTCCGAGATTTAAAATGGTCCAATGTTTAATTGTGAAATGATATATTTAAACGGGCTGTTTGATTAAACTTTTTAAAACCTTTAAAACTAAAAGCATGATTATATGATTTCAGTATTAAAAAATAGTTACGCTGTTTGAAACAAAAATTTAAAGAAGAACAGAACTTTGTTTACATTAGAATCATATTACTGCGCAGAGGGAAATCCCAATGACTGAGCTGGTGAGCACGTGTTCTATAAAATTACACACCCCAGAAAAACATTCGAGAAAACATAGTTCAATTACAAACACCAAGTAGTGGTCCCACTTCAGGCCGTACGTATATGAACCATCTGATACAGAAAATATCAATGCCTCGGTATCTGTGTGGCGAGACCCATAGGTATATAAATCTTAATGTAACTATTCCACTTTTCATGTGGTATGCTGGGCTAACTCATTAAATACATATAACTATACTCCACTGCCATGTGACTTGCTGGGTTAACCCAATAAATATATATAACTACTCCACTGCCATGTGACTTGCTGGGTTAACCCAGTCAATACATATAACTACTCCACTGTCATGTGACTTGCTGGGGTAACCCAGTAAATATATATAACTACTCCACTGCCATGTGACTTGCTGGGTTAACCCAGTAAATATATATAACTACTCCACAGTCATGTGACTTGCTGTGTTAACCCATAACCCAGTAAATATATATAACTACTCCACTGTCATGTGACTTGCTGGGTTAACCCAGTAAATATATATAACTACTCCACTGCCATGTGACTTGCTGAGTTAACCCAGTAAATATATATAACTACTCCACTGTCATGTGACTTGCTGGGTTAACTCAGCAAATACATATAAATACTCCACTGTCATGTGACTTGCTGGGTTATCCCAGTAAATACGTGTAACTAGTCCTCCACATGTGGCTTGCTTCGAATACATGTAGGCATTCCATTTCGTTCATGTCGTTTTCTGAGTTGCAATATATTGATGTTCCTCCAGCGGCATGTGCCTACGGTTTATACTCGGCTCTCACAACTCCTAACTTTAAGTGGCATATCAGATAAAGGACCGCTTGATTTTTCGGAGTTTTACGACATACTAAATGGCATTCCACTTATATCAAATCGGATTGTCCGTTCCACATTGTTCAGTGCTTAAGTATCGGGGAAAATCTTGTAAAACATCGTAGAAATCGTGTGACTCAATCATGTAGCTGAGGGTCAAAACTCACGAAGACGACTTCAAATTCGTGAACGGTACGACGACGGCGGATTAGTATACAGGCAGCAACATTAACCATTATGTCAAGGATGCAGGCCAGTAGAATAGAGCAACACATGTCTTTACATGACTGACTGGAACTAATGGTTAGGGCTGTTTTTATGATTTACTTCCACTTCTAAAATATATACTATGCATGCCGTATGACTTCAATATTCAATTATTTATTAACATGTTTTCTTCACGATGTGTCTACAAGTTTCCATTTTATTTCAGACTGAAGGATATTTCTACTCACCACTCTGGTCAAGAACAATCTTCTCTGATGTGACGATAGTTTCACTCCTATTCACAAACCATTTTACCAGGGCTGCGGGTGAACTTAGGGGCTGGTTTCGACACTCCAAAACAGCGTGATCACCGACGTTGAATTCCTTCTGGTTAATCGGTAGCGTCTGGTATCCGTCGATTTCTGAGCGTTAAAAAAACTGTACATGTGTGTGATTCGGGTGCTATCTGTATGACGTACTTAAGTCTTTTTCACTCATATGTCAGCTTGCGAACTAACTGATGTGGACCCCAAGGGTGAATATTGATAATCTTCAGGGAAAAAAAAGGATGCGTCTAAGCTTATCCGCAATCGCTTTTGGGACTGTTACATACGTTTGAACATCAGGAGGAAAACTCGTCAGAAAGTATTAACAAAACAATTGATTACACTGAAATTTCAGTTTAACATGTAAACAAAATCCTGATATTTCATTGATATATAAATAATAATATGATTTAAATCCCATGCCGTCCCCACCGATATAAAACTGAAGTGAGCAGATGTCACTTAAAAAGTGTTGTAATCCCAACAGGGTCAAAGTTCAGAAAGTTATAACTGGAAGTGTTATTACACTGCAGTGGAAATATAACTTTTATGTGTGAAAGAAGATCCTGATATTTCACTGGAATATAAATAATAAAGTACATACCAGCCTTTCTAATGCCGATCTCGGATGACAATGATTGTCCATGGGTGTTTTCGGCGATGCACTTATAGATACCGATACTGTTATATGTTGGGGCCGTTAGTTTCATCCTTCCGTTGGACAAAACTACATTCAATCCAGGGTAGGGCCTTATTTGTACACCATCTTTGAGCCATTGATAACTGTAAATGAACATGTAAAATAAAGTTTGTTTAATTGGAGTTTTACACCGGGCTAAAGGTTATTTAACTTACACGATGGATTGACAGCTCAAAGGGTGAAAAAAAAACACACTCACCGTCAAATGGCAAATGTTGACTCTTAATTCTAACAGCGTCGGGCCCGTGGCCATGGCTTTGTGGTTAGCGAGTGCGCTTTCTAAACCTATTTCGATGAACCGTTCACCCGATCGACTTCGTCTGTCGATCCTCATGTATATGAATGTCACAAGATGTGGCACCGTAAAAAGTTTTTAAGAGGTTTCTTCCAGATTTTCCACCGAAATGAGGCAGAAACAGAGTTAAGTGGGCAATCCGTCGTATAAAGGAAATACTCTTGAGTACGACGTCAAACCACAATAAAACAAAGAAACAAATTTAACAGTATCAGTGTTCCTCAATACATTTCTCCATTTCAAGATTTTTTAAATCCTCCCAAGTGCTAGTTACGTGGTATAAATATCATCTGATAATTGAAACGATCTGAAACAATTGCAGAATCGCTCCGTGTGAGGCAAAAGCCGTTGCCAACGAAAAATCTCTCGCATTTAGACGCCGACTGAGATTCGGTCGTGTGCGGAAAAAGCTGTCACCAACAGAAAATCTCTTGATGTAAGTTGCCGACGAATATTCGGTCGTGTGCGGAAAAAGCTGTCGCCGACGGTTCATTTTCTTGCGTTTGTTGCGTATGGAGACTCGGCCACGTGCAACAGGTTAACCGACTCGGCTACAAAGGCCCACTGCCCTTAATTTTCATCAAAGTAAACACAGGGAATCACGGCAGAGACAAGGTCACTAAATAGGTGTCTTTTTATCGAGAAATGGTCTACAAATTATGTGTTTTGTTGCTGGGGTTATTCTGATCATCTGATAATCTGGTTCGGTCAAATAGTAGATCAAGAGAGAACTGTAATTCTAAATACATTGGGGAAGAATACCGCAGTGTAAAGTTTTCAGACTGTATCTGTTTTTGTTACTCTGATAATGGTCGTAACTGAACTGTAATTCTAACTTACGTTGGCTGAGGAATACAGTTTGCTCATCTTCTCCAACCAAGGGTTACTATTCCGAGCTACTCTGCATTTGAACCCTTGGCGGATAACTCAGGTTTAATGGGACTCGGCTTTCAAGCAATTGATTGGATGGGTAGGAATTTCTACGCATCCAATCAGATTTCGTGTTATTAGAAGACTTGGCTAGTGAGTTTGGCGGCGAATGTTACTGTGAACGCGGGAGTTAGCTAGAACCGCGAGCGTTTTATCCGCCAGATGGCGTAACTGAAACTCTCATTGTACATTAATTATCTGCCAAGGGTTCAAATGCAGAGTAGCTCGGAATAGTAACCCTTGGCAAGAGAAGATGCAGTCTGCTGTGCAGTGTAAAGTTCTTAGATCCTATCTATCACCGAGTTTGGGTTACTCTGATAATGGTCATGTCTGAACTGTAATTCTAACTTACGTTGGAGGAGGAATACCGTCTGCTGTGCAGTTTAAAGTTATCTCATCCCGGCTGGAAGTGAAGTAGATGAACTTTGAAAATCCACTGGTAATCGTTGGGGGCATCGCCGCTGGAAAGAAAAATTCAGACTATGTTCATGAAGAAATTCCTTATTTTGTAAATCAAGTTAATAATTTAAAGAAAGAATTAAATCAGAAGTTATCTATCGTATAATGAATGTACACATATGAACAGTACTTTTCTGATTTTCTGGAAAGGTAACTCATTTTCAGCTAATTGGTATTAAGTCCAGCCATATAAATCAGTACTGCATGTGACGTTGGAATCAGCCCGGGACATCACTATATACCGTAAATCCTCATAAATATTTGTAAAAGATATAACACGTTTTTTTGTGTTTTGTGTTTTGGTTTTTTTTTTTCTTTTTTATGTAGTTTAAAACGGTAGTCAAGGTTATTGCCCTCGTATGATGGCGTAAAGGCTTAACGGGTGCATGAAGCTTCCATCATCGCCACTGGCATCAACAAAGACATATTCATCATGTACAGCGAAATCGCCAGACAATATAAAGACGTCGCAAAACAGATATGCTCTGTGTTGGCGTTAAAGTCTCACTGGACACCTTGGCCTCAAAATGAACTAGGTCCACGGTCGTGGCTGAGTGGTTAGCGAGTGCGCTTTCTTAAGCCTACTATGATGTATCGTTCACGGGATTGATTCCGCCTGTCGACCGTCAGGTATATGAGTGAGTCACAAGATGTACCGGTAATCGCCGGGACTTGTTTTACGAGGTTTTACTCACAGTTTTCCACTGCAATAGGACAAGGAACAGTGTGAGGTGGACAATCGTCTTCATACATATGAAATGCCCTTGAGTACGACGTTAAACCCAGATCAAAAAAACAAACCAAAAAACAAAATGTCCCAATTTTGTTTTTATCTCTTGGATAAATAGTTAGCTTTCAAACAATATCTTGTTGATTAAGAATAAATACAAATAGTTGAAATTTGAGGCTATTGTTTAGTTTTCCGTTGATCATATGGAAGTGGCAACACTTTAATCGAATATTTCTGTAAAGAGGACAATGCCATCTAGTAAACCGTGTCTCATTTGCATAAGCACGTCCATGATTTTTTTTATTATTTTCTGAAAGATGTATTTTACATTTCATAAGACTTTCCAAGGTGGGATAGACAAAATAATCCACTGTGCTCGATCTTATCCATTTTTTTTTTTTTAGTGCCTCGTTTAGACCTCTAGCTCGTCAATCAACAAGCAGGACCAATCCAACCCCCAAATCTCTCCTTATTGCATGGCTGGTTAACGAGACGTAATTTTAAACATAAAGCACACAAACAAAAGTGTACAATGCGGAATACTGGTCAGACTACGCTCGTATAACCAGCGATCGGCTTACAGTATAGCCCCTACTGATCCAATACGCTGGTAGAGATAGAGCTTTTTGTTAGGTATGGACCTAGAGCATAAGAACGACGTTGTCTAATCAGAAGCCTGTGAAACCCGGATTAAGCGTTATAAATCACACAAAATTCTATTGGTTGACATGGGCAAGACAGCAAACAGGTTTGTAAAATGGAGGCTCAAGGATGTGCTGTATTTGTAACCAAGCAAACAAATCCGAAAGCGCGTTGAAATATCGACATTCATTGGCTGGTGTAATCGAGCGTCTCCGCTTAGCCATACCAAAGAAAAAGCTCTATATCTACCAGCGTATTTTATCAGTATGGGCCATACTGCAAGCCGGTCGGTGGTTATACGAGCGTATGGTCAGACTGGTCATTGGACATCATCCGAAAACTAGGTATCTCTATTATTTAGTCTCATTTTGAGACTAATGAGACAGAACGCTGCTTATTTTGTATTCTCGTCTACCGTCATATGCTGAATTGCTATTGGAAGCATACATCAAAATATCGTTGGAACACCGGCCTATCAACGAAGCTTTATCGAACAACAGTCACAGTATTCGTTTTGATAGTTCTTTTCAAACACTCCCACATTTTGAATAATTTTTGTGTCTTTTAGAAAGTGAAGATTAACAGTATTTTCGTTATTTTGGAATAACACTTTCTTAGTTAGAACATATACCTGTTCAAAATATTTTGTAGGTTGAGACTTCACTTTCCCAGTTAATCTTCACTTTCTAAAAGATACAAAAATTATTCATTGTAGTTTCTTGTTTATTGTTTATGTCAATGCAGCCTAAATTTGTTTGCATTACTGGGCTGATGGTGCAGCTTGTCAAAAAAAAAAAATACTGTTTCAATGGAACATCAAGCTCTACAAGAGTATAATACAACTATAATAAACAGGTAAACATGTTCAGACCTCAACACTCAAACACTACTTTACATCAGTCTAAATAATTCCATGTTTAGTTCTAAAGATTCACGCAAATTTTTTATTATAGAAAATAACATTTAGTATAAATGCAAAAAACAAATCTCGGGTAAAAAAATCAATATTTCCTAAAACTAAAATCATTTAAAAATTAACTATTTGTCTACTTTTTCTATTCCAGTTCAGTTGGCTAAAACAAAAATCCATGATTTTCACTGATAAGTTTACAATGTACATGTAGCATAGTACAAGAGTAATACTCCGAAGACTCATTTTGACTTCAGTCTTTCATTCTTCAGAGTAACACTACTCTTGTACTTATTAATACTAAACTACAGCAAATCTTGTGCACTTTACAGATGTAATGAATTTTTTGATAAGCTCTTCGAAATTAATATATTTTTCTGCCAGCAATTATTCAATCTGGACCCTTACAAGAGACTACTAGGTGGAGACGGTTCCAAAAACACTGCTAAATTTATCCTGTATCAAGTGGAAAAAGTGGCATCTGTGGTTTATCTTATGCTCTAATAGCCATGTACTTACAGGACTTGCTATTTTTAATCCGTATCATTTTACCATACAGCTATTAGGGTTAGAAAGGGTAGAAATTAGATTAACTTCACAGGTACACCCTTCTTGATGGTTTTTTGCAAGCACAAGTCTGTCTGTATGATAGACAGGTGCCAGCACAGGTTTATTAATAAACAAGCTGCTATAATACATGTTTATACTCGATGCATAATGGAAGTATTCACATTGTCTACATAGAGCTGCACATTGGTCTGTGTATTTGTTTGGTGGTTAAACACCAAACTTAAAGTATACTGTATTCTTTCACCTTTCCTCAAAAGACAACTTCCCCTGATGTCACTTACATGTGAAAATAAACGGCTTATTCTGGACACAAAAATAAATGCAGGAAGCTGATTCTCAGATAGGGTTAGTTTGTCAACCCTCTGTAAATAAAGATTATTATTATTATTATTATTATTATTAGATAAGGGCAACTAAAAGAGTTAAGCGCATGGTTGACTTTATTCATACTTTCTCGCGTTATTTGTAATGTACAGGCAGTCAGCCAACGTGCTATCTTTATTAACGTCCCGTAATGTTTTGCCCAGAATAACTGATAATAAAGCCAGTAGTGCACCTTAATGAACTAAAATTACTTGCAAAAACTCAAGTTAAATTACTCAGTCACCAGTGTATCTATCCAAGGTATAATTAAGACTACCGGAGGTAAATATTGTACCAATCAGATTCATGTTTCCTTATAAAGCGCAGGATAAGGGCAACTGGAAAGGTTTGTAAACCACTCGTGAACTGGCACTGAATAATCCAGGACTTTTTTATTTTGTGAATATTTTACTAAGGTACATGTGGCATTTAGACAGTACTGTACATGTGCATTCTAATTACAAGTGCCAGGACGTGTAGAAGGCACATCGGTTAATGACAACTTTTTCTCTCTTCAAATAGACATGTGCATATAGATATTGTGCATGTCCAGGTACAGTTACTTTGTATATATAAATAAGTACAACTATAACAGAGCAAGGCTCACAGGGAGTGAAAGAAGTCGGCTGGCTGCATTAGACTGCCTGAGGCCAGCACAGATTTAAAGAGATAGGGCCACACAAACCCTCCTAT
>JAVFBW010198832.1:0-10021 GCA_034783835.1 Mopalia ciliata
TAAGTGCCTGTGTAATAGGTGAAAAAGTCAGCCTTGATTGACACCACTGGTGACAAACAAAGTGCCTGTGTAATAGGTGAAAAAGCCAGCCTTAATTGACACCACTGGTAACAATCAAAGTGCCTGTGTAATAGGTGAAAAGGCCAGCCTTTACTCGACACCACTGGCAACAAACAAAGTGCCTGTGTAATAGGTGAAAAGGCCAGCCTTAAATGACACCACTGGCAACAATCAAAGTGCCTGTGTAATAGGTGAAAAGGCCAGCCTTTACTTGACACCACTGGCAACAAACAAAGACTAGAAACATCAGACAATCACAAAGCAGAGAGACCCATGACTGCATCAGATTCATTTCTCTTGCCTGAGAGCACCAGGGCAACTGGAAGCTCTCTCCAACCACGGGCACTAATACAAAAAAAAAATTCAATTGAAGAGTGTTTTGGTTTCTAGAATTTTGACTTTTGTCATCCCCTGTTGATCTATACATGACCTAGTATAATTGGCTTCATGTTATGGGTGAACAATATGAACAGACTTGAATTCTCATTTTCTCAGGACTAATCTATTAAAATAAGTTAGGGCTTCTGTAGGATTAACCCATGCTGGTATGTTATTGGCAGACCCCCATGTGTGTGCGTTTCTTTGAATGCCCAATGCTTTTCAAAGCGCCATGTCACAGACTTTCAATGAAAATACATTGATAGACAGCTAGGGCTACACTTATTTGGCATAATTCCCTTTCCTTGAAAAAGCAGATGTATTAGCAAATCCAGTCCAGAAAATTGAGTACTTCATGCACTTCTCAATCATTGCTTTGGTTGGACTAATTGTGCAAACATCCCCTGCTGTGCAAGCACTCAGTTCATATTGGTCAAGACGTTCTTTCCATGTCTATACATGGCATTTATGCCTGCTTGTTGAATTTGTAATATAATAATAAATATTGATCTATTGATTGATAGGTTTATGTGCCATAATGTATTGAAATTTTCTTCTAATGGACTACAATTAGTGAAATACAACAAACTTTTCCCATTAAATGTTGAATAAAGACATAATAAAGAATTTTGCTTCCTTATTTGTGCAAGGGTTATTCATGTAGGCTCACCTGGCCAACATGCATTACATGTGCAGAGCTGTTCTGCAAAAACATTTCTCAAATAAAACTATGAGCAAATATTTAATGACAGACTTAGAGTTAACAGTACATGTACATTTCAAGTATTTAACAACTAGATTTCATATGTTAGACTTCATATGTTTTTATTTTTAGTGTTTTTTATCCTGATAAAAGATTACATAAAAATCTCTTGTTTTTTTCTCTGATTGAACTGAATTCACTTCTAAACCCCTCTTAGCTAAGGGTAGAAACTAGTCTTGCATATTGAGTGGAAGAAATCTTAAGTCAACAAATTAATAATTTCAATTAAAAAATACACATTTTTAGTTTTTATTAGAATACTTGAAGTATCGTAACATTAATGTGTATGCACTAAATAGGTATTGGGGTGAGTTGTCACGTACAAAGCAAATGGTTGTTGTATGAAGTTGCCTCATAATGGAGTTTATTTGTGGTTGTAGGAATTTACATTTGATAAGTTCTGATCAACTCCACCCTGTGCCAGCTAACCAAGCTTTTAGCAGCTATTTAACTCATCCGGGATGTTCAACATTTATTATACCTTTTGACAACAGATCACATGTTATAGCACTCTGAACAAATGGCAGGTTGATTAAAGTGATATTGGCTTTAGATTATTTTAACATGTTGTCAATTCATAATGGAGTTTCTTGGGGACAATGCCATTGTAAGTCCCCCGTGACCTGATCTTTTGAGTAACTAAATGTTAGAGAATATCAATTACAGTGACATGCCTTGGCTAATGATGTTCATCTTATCACCTACATGTAACTTCAACACGGCAAAAAGGTGTTTAACACCAGTCAAATGATAAAATAATTCTGTGTTTGTGATATAATGCATTGTTATTAAGAGAAACAGGATTACTTGCTTCTCAAGATTAAAACTAGAATACCAGAATATATTTTTTTTTAAATTCGTATCGGTTTTAACTCCTACATGTAGATAAATGAATGAGTGATATTTCAATGTACATGTAGGAGCTAACAACAAAAATGTTCAGTTTCGCACTTAAAATTATTGATTTAATCTTATCGTGTTCATTAGTGGGAAATAATAATTTTCCTTGCTTTACCTATGATCTGTTTACTCCTTCACTAATTAAATCTTTTTCTTTGACTTTCAGTTGGCCAGTGCTATGCTGAGATTGTTTGATCCCACTGTTGAACCCGAGCCTGAACCCCCCAAGGAATTGTTGAACCTGATTCCAATGTACAGGAGCCCTTATGTACAAGGAGCTCTCTTACCCGGTCAGTTTTTAAGCAAAGCTTGTTATAGAGCTTCAGAAGTTACTTATCTTTCCTAGATAGAAGAACAGATAAATGTTTATAATTATAAAATTTAATTTCCAAAATAAATGTGTAGTTTTATTAACACTGCAGACTGAAATAATTATTTTGTTGTTGTTGTTTTGTTTTTTTTTACATAAATTTCTAAATAAAGAAAAAAAATCAGATTTTAAAAACAAAAATATTGTCTCACTATGTGAAAGATTGTGATAATTTATTTCTCGCCTGCATAAACAGGTATCCTTATAATGAATGTAGAATGCATGTCAAGTTGTTAGGAGACATGTTTGACTAAGTTACTAATCTTGTCACTGATTCGTTTATAATGTTAATTACTGTTTTAATTGTAGGTGGTTATCATTATCTGCAGGTGTCGAAGCCCGGTCTACACATACCATTAAAAGAACACATGGCTCATCTAGATTATGTAAGTCCGTTCATAAAAATAAGAAAATACCAACCTGTCAGTGGTGAAGAAAGTAGAAATAGGATTGAAACTGGCAGTGTGACTGTCTGATCTAGCTTGAACTTGGTCATCCCATTATTACCATGTACAACCACTCTACCCCTATCATATATCTGAATTCATTTGAGCTGTACATACACCAAGAGTTAATATTTTCTCTTTGGCTTAATCAATTGAAATTCTTTGAAAGCTTTACTATGTTACACAATTTTCCACTTTCCATTATTACTGATAGGTCAGCATGAGTAGAGTTAAGGTACTTTAGATTAGCCTGGCTATACAAACAACAAGAAAGACTGTTATGTTTCACAATAATATCAACAGTCCAAATCATAGCACCACCATCATATAATGCTCCCGAGCTGAAGTTTAGTTTGACAGATTCTTGTTTCTTGCTTTTCAGTCTTAGGTTAAGCATAATACAAGAGCAGTGTAGCTCTGAAGAAGAAAATTCTGTCTTTACTAAAATGCTGAAACTTTTCAACAGTATCAAAACACTTCACATCTTGGTTGTGAGCAGTGTCAATTATTGTTGAAAGTCAACGCAGTTATATAAATGAAATAACCTTAATCTGAGTTAGAAAAGTATCTTATTGAATGCTGTTAGTGGTAGGTTTTAAGTGAAAGCTGCAGCATAGACCTGGACAGTTTTCTTACATGAAAGACTAGTTGTCAAATACAAATCACATAGCACTTTTTTATTCTGATCTAAATTCTTAAACTATTTTTGCTAAAATTAAATTCCCTTATTTCATAGAGACTATTTAATTGAATGAAAAACAAGATTTGAACCTACCATGGTATTTGATGTACTTTTAGTAGTTGTGCTTGAGCTTACATTCTGTGATATTAACTAACAAACATGTACACCTTATCAATCTGTCCAAGCACAGCAGAATACCTGATAGTCATTACACCTTCCTGTTTTCAGTTCATTCATACACACTACCTATTCTGCCTGAACACTTAGACAGAGCTTTTAAGGGAATAAATAGTCCCTCTCTATTTGTCAGAGGTTAAATAATGCCCCTCTATCCACCTCATATGCCTGTCCACACACCAATAGACTGATGAGTAGTTAGTCTGACTTGCAAATCTCACCAGTGAGACCTGTTTGTATTGTTGAGTTGCTCAATGAATTTTCAGAATTGTAAAATCATTTTTAAGAAGATAATTACGTGAATAGAACATTTGAAGTTATCTGAATGTCTCAGGCTCTATGTAGGGTATGTGTTAATTAGCCTTGAGTAAATGTCTCATATAGTTAGCATATATAATGCACCACATCCAGGATGTTCATCATACCCGCTTCTGTATAAATAGAACAAGATAGGCAAGTATGGCCTCTGTATCTAATGTATAAATTTACTGTCCACATTTTTTAATCAAGGTGTAATGTACAATGCATGTTTGGCTTTTTATCACATCGGCCTTGACAATAATAAACTGAATGCTGCATTTCACACACACACACATAAAATGTAATAGTACAGGTATTAAAATAAATAAATAAATACTTACATACATACATAAACTAAATTAACTACATGTAAACAAATTAGTAAATTAATAAATGCAGCGTTCTAAGGCAGTATTCACAAACACACACACATTAAAAGTAATAGAAAAAAAAAAAAAAAAAAAAAAAAAATTAATAATAAATAAAGTATATAAATAAATAAAAAGAATTAATAATTACTTAAATATATCTATGAATAAATATATAAATTAATATTTACAAAAACGTGCTTAAATACTTAATTAAATAGATAAATGTAAAGATACCCTACAAAAATAGGTTATTTCTGAGTAATTAAACCAAAAAAAATATAAGCTTAAATGTTTGTGTTCCATCTGTTAATGGGGTAAAATTAGTTAAAAGCTAATGCTGCCTCTGAATGTCATTCAAAGATTATTTTGTTTTGGCACATTTTTCCGTAAAAGCTCAAATAAAAAAACAAAATTGTTTCAAATTCAAGTAAAGTGCATATAATTAACATACATGTATGTTTTATATCTGAAAGCATGAAACAGAAATTGCAGATTGAATACATTTATTGATACTATGTATTGATAGGACAAGAAACCCAGTTAACTTTTATCATGTTTTCACTTGAGAAGAGATTATAAGGACACAGTTTTATCAATACAGGGATGAAGGTGATGTGAAACCATCTGTGACTTGACCTTGTTTAAAACACCATCTTGACCTAATTTCAACAAAACTTGACCAATTTCAACAGCTGTGTCTTTGTTAAATATTTACATTTACATATAATAGCAAATTGAATTATCACTTGATTTGATTATTTTTTTGTGAGGTTTCTTCTTGAATGTATACTCAGGCTGGCGTATGTGTATATGCTCAGTTTTTAGTATAATAAGTGATTATCCTAAATCTAGTGTACATGTATTCAGTTGTCTGCACACTAAGGTTTCGAGTATATTCAGTGATTATTATCCTCAGTATAGTGTATTCAAGTGTCTGCATACTCAGGTTTTGGGGTATTTTCAGTGGCTTTTATCCTAAATCTAACGTTTTTAGTTGTCTGTATACTCAAGTTTCTATTATATTCACTGAGTATTATCCTCAGTCCAGTGTATTCAATTGTCTAGTTTATTCAGTAATTATGAGTATTATCCCCAGTCTAGTCTGTATACTCGGGTTTCTAGTATTGTCAGTGAGTATTGACCTCAGCCTAGTGTATTCATTTGTCTGTATACTCAGGCTCTTAGTATTGTCAGTGAGTATTGTCCTCAGCCTAGTGTATTCATTTGTCTGTATACTCAGGCTCTTAGTATTGTCAGTGAGTATTGTCCTCAGCCCATTGTGTATTTATTTGCCTGTATACTCATTTCCTAGTATATTCAGTGAGTATTATCCTCAGCCTAGTGTATTCATTTGTCTGTATACTCCGGTTTCTAGTATATTCAGTGAGTATTGTCCTCAGCCTAGTGTATTCATTTGTCTGTATACTCAGGTTCCTAGTTTATTCAGTGAGTATTATCCTCATTCTATTGTATTCATTTGTCTGTATACTCAGGTTCCTAGTTTATTCAGTGAGTATTATCCTCATTCTATTTTATTCATTTATCTGTATACTCAGGTTCCTAGTTTATTCAGTGAGTATTATCCTCATTCTATTGTATTCATTTGTATGTATACTCAGGTTTCTAGTATTGTCAGTGAGTGTTATCCACAGCCTATTGTGTATTCATTTATCTGTATACTCCGGTTTCTAGTATTGTCAGTGAGTGTTATCCACAGCCTATTGTCTATTCATTTGTCTGTATACTCAGGTTGCTTTAAATTTTACCTGCCCGGGACTAATAAAATTCAGTTGAAGGAAAAATGAGTTTGTAAGTTCAAAAAGTTCAAAGGAAAAGTATGTAATTTCCAAGGAACAATTTTGGTTTGGTGTTATAGTTTCCTAAATAAATTGGCTTCTATACATCTATTTTATACACACTTAGACAAAGTATGTTATCCGATAGCCTGTTGTTTTCACAAATATTAATTCTACATGTATTGAACTGTGTACAACTAGTTGTGCCTCCATTTGAAAACCTCTCAATCATTAAACATTTTTTCTTTTAATTTTCACTTCAACCATATTTTAAATCATGTTATTTTTAGATCATATTTTATTTATGCCAATGCCAGGTAAATTACATAATACTATTCAGTTTTTATGTTTTTTTAATAGTGTAGTAAAATGGGTAAATGTAATGCTGAAAAACTAAATGTATTAGTATAATTATATCTTTTTATAAACAGACTAGACTATTCTGTCACCCTCCTAAGTTTTAGGATGACTGTTACATTTGAAACTTTCACAGAGCTAGGTTTAAGAGTCTTAGTTTAACAGAAAAGAGTCCTTTTTACTTTACTTTCGGAACACATATATAGTTAACCAGAATGGTATTCATATATTACATGTGATATTAACTTTATTAATTAATTTACATTTACTTTTCTGTTATTGTTTGTCACCTTTATATGTATTGGTGAATAAATATTCAATCAATTAAACCACATTTAAAATACATGCATATGAAGATATTTAGAAATTTTTGTTAAACTACTAGTATTTCTCATTCATCTATTATATGTTCTCTGCAAATAGTTATAAGTTTATAGTCATGGGTCAGTAGTCGTTGGGCAGGTAATCACAGTTGACAGTAAAAGTGATAATTACTTTGGAATGGATTAAGATTTTTCTCTTATGACCTGATGTCATAATATTTGTGCTTAATGATATTTACCGATCCCGGACATCGAAGATACTTGTATACACTGTATGCAAAAAAGAGTTACTTTTATTACTAACTGTGTGATATTTTATCATTGAAGGGGAGAGTACTGGTGACAGGCAAATTTGGTGAGGAGCCAGGCTATTTCCGTCTTCATTTAAACCAGTTCCACACCATAGAGACCATCACATGCTTCACCAATAAGGTAAGACTTCTGGCTTCCTGATCAAGTCAAGAGAAAATATTATTACCATGAGTTTGTGTTTTGCACTTGGATGTTCATAGGCTGTGTGATTAGCCGTTGAACCATATGTACCATTGAGTTGTTGTCACAGTGAGGCCCAATTTCACATCAGAGTTGTTAACCTTTCTCAGTTGTACTATGATCCTGTCGGCTACAGTATTGATGTGATAGAAATTGACTGGTGTGGAGCCGAGGGGTGGCTTCATTAATGACCAGCACCACCTTTTTTGTGTGATATTATGCTTAAGCACTGATGCTCATACTCAGCCACACATAAGCAATTACTTTTTACTGTTATAATAGTTTGCTTATTTGAGAATGTTCGATGTTAACCACTAAACTCATTTTAACGAGGTTGCCTCCTGGTTTCTACAATAATGAGGCTGTGTACAGTGTGAAATGGACAATCCGCTGTTATATAAGTGAAATGCCCCAATCAAACAAACAAACAAACCTTATTACTCTTGGGCATGGCATTAAACAGCAAACTTTCATATGTACTATTTCTCACTTTTGTTTATTGCTTTTCTGAGTGAACTCATCAGTGGGATAATGCTCGTGATCTAGTTACAGTTAATTCTTTGGTTTTAGTTTAACACATGGCATTGTCTCAGCTAAAATCTATAGTTTTGTAGGATATGTTTGAAGAAAATTGATTTTAATAATTATGATTCAATTTCAGCCACTCCTAACAGACAACCTGTTATGTTTATATGGTTTACATGAACGTTATTTGAATAATCTTCAATCACGCTTTGATGAAGGACTTGTCAAAGATCTCTACAGGTAAATTGTTTTTAATATTAAATTTGGTCATTTTGAAGTTTAGAAACTAATATACTTTTTTGTAAAACTTTCTGGATCAAGCTCCTGCCTTATTTAGTGTCCAGTAATTTGATTTATCTTACTTTAATTAAAAAGATGTAATCTGGAAAATCTTTTTTTATGTATATTAATTCTAACTTCTTTAATGTTGCTTATTTGTAATATTCTCTCTTTTGTGTCTTTTTCTGTTAGTTGGCCATCCAAGAAGATTTAAAGTATGTGTTAAAATAAGTGTCTGTCAGTTTGTTTTTTAAAATGTCTGGTTATTCATTAAAAGATTTGTCAGAGGGTCTGGTATATCAAATATCTCAGTTAACTGTTACAAGATTTGTAAAAAGGACTTATATCTATATGTGAAATTTCTCTGTTTTCTGGTTTAAGATTTTTCAGTGGGTCAGGTGTGTTAAATAACTCAGTTATCTGTTACGAGATTTGTCAACAGGTGTTGTATATCAAATATCTCAGTTATCTGTTAAAAGATTTGTCACCCGGTCTGGTATATCAACTATCTCTGATATCTGTGAAAAGATTTGTCACCCGGTCTGGTATATCAACTTTCTCTGATATCTGTTACAAGATTTGTGAGCAGACCTGGTATATCCACTACCTTTGATATCTGTTAAAAGATTTGTCACCAGGTCTGGTATATCAACTGTCTCTGATATGTGTTAAAAGATTTGTCACCTGGTCTGGTATATCAACTATCTCTGATATCTGTTAAAAGTTTTGTCTCCCAGTCTGGTATATCAACTTTCTCTGATATCTGTTACAAGATTTGTCACCTGGTCTGGTATATCAACTGTCTCTGATATCTGTTACAAGATTTGTCACCTGGTCTGGTATATCAACTGTCTCTGATATCTGTTAAAAGCTTTGTCTCCCAGTCTGGTTTATCAACTTTCTCTGATATCTGTTACAAGATTCATGAGCAGATCTGGTATATCCACTATCTTTGATATCTGTTGAAAGATTTGTCACCTGGTATAGTATATCAACTATCTCTGATATCTGTTACAAGATTTGTGAGCAGATCTGGTATATCCATTATCTCTGATATCTCTTAAAAGATTTTTTGTTGGTCTCGTGTGTCAAACATCTCAGTTTTCTGTTGTTAGATTTATCTTTGAGTCAACTATATTAAATATTTCTCTAATTTATTACAACATGCGAGTTGAGTGTAAGAATTATTTCTGTAATTTGTTTCAGTTATTTGAATGAAAGCTGGTGTTTGGCCATCTATCACGATCGGTTTCCTGACTTCAGGGATGAAGTAAGAGAGCTTCTTATAACACAACCAGTAAGTACAATTAAAACAAAATCAGAATCCATTTCATTTTAACCAAAAAAATCTAGTTAAACTGTTAAATTTCAAAATTTCTTTGTAAGTAAAATAGTCAATTGTATAATAAGGTGAGATAAATGGAAGAAATCACATAAATTAGACACAGGTACGTTGATGCAGGGAACCTGTTTTCCAAGTCCTGTTCCTGTTGTTTCCATTTCTTCTTTTACAAATAACCAGTTAGCTGACAACACTGGCTATGAAGGGTAGTATTCTCAGAGCATAGGTTTTTTATCTTTTCTTAGTGTTTGACGGATCAATGAATCGATCAATAATTTACTTGAACCAGAGTTTGAGTATGAGAAATGTTTGTCAAAGGGGGATAACTCTCATGATTTTGTATTTTATTAATTTACTTTTTCCAGTCCCAAGATTTGGAGACCCTGGAGGAAAGAGTTAGACAACTGGTGGATGAAGATGTCCCAGTAAGTTTTACACATTTTTCTTTCTCTTTTATAAA
>JAVFBW010198843.1:0-10020 GCA_034783835.1 Mopalia ciliata
TGCTGTTCATGTACCTAAGGTTATTTCAGTCAAATGACAGCATGGTAGCCCAATGTCATCTTCCTGATGCCAGGCAAAAAATAAAATCATCATATTTCGCCTCTGTTGCTTCCACAGTAATGTGGAAGTCTCGTCTTAGACATACAGACCCTTGTATAGGACGATGGCTCAATTTGTGAAGGAAACCACTCATGTCGCTACTGGCAACAAAGACAAGACAGGCCTAATGCAAAAACATCACCTTCACATTGTCCCATAGCTCTCAGAGCACCCAGGCAACAGAAAGTTCCTTCCCAACCACCCAAAGGGAGATAACTGGTGTATGTAATAGACATGTGGAGAATATGGTTACACTCAATTTCACTGTTACGTTAGAGGCAGATGAAGAACTGTGGACTTCCATTTATCCAAGTTTATTCAATCAATTAATTTATAAGCCGATAATCTAGTTATTTCTCTGTTTAAAAAATAACGTGCTTTGTTTATTTATTTATTTATTTATTTATTTATTTTTTAAATTATTTATTTATTTAATTGATGTTAGATAAGCAGGATTAAATCCCAATTGCAGATCATTTACCAGAGGAGGAAACATGGGTAGTGAATTTACAAAGAAAACCCACAACTTACTGCTGCTTGTTGGCATTCAAAGCAGCTTTGAAAAAAACTGCTTAGTTACATTGTCACCGATAAGTTTTAATTTATCAAGGAAACGTCGAAAAAAACCATCCCCATGATTGCTGGAGCTACAACCCGTGACTAATGCCATATGTAGTCAACATGAATGGTTTAGTGTCTTTAAGTAGTCCCATACTCCGATTAAAAGTTAAAATACCCTTACCTTCTTTATGATTCCACTCGACATCAGCGGCACTGAAGTTGAGATTAATATTCCTCCCAACTCTCAAGTTAGTTTTGTCAACA
This sequence comes from Mopalia ciliata, assembly GCA_034783835.1. Taxonomy (NCBI): domain Eukaryota; kingdom Metazoa; phylum Mollusca; class Polyplacophora; order Chitonida; family Mopaliidae; genus Mopalia; species Mopalia ciliata. The sequence continues at coordinate 925 of JAVFBW010198843.1, forward strand.
AAATGATCTTCTTCTATAGAAACTATCTTGAAGACTGAAAAATATAAATTGAATTCTTTGTCTATGTAACATCAATTGTTATAACCACTATGTCAATATTGTTAAGTGAGTGAATTAAAACTGCCAGGTTCATGACTTTGAATTGGTTTTGATTGTTTGGGTTTGGGTGTTGAACGCCGTACTCAAGGGTATTTCACTTATATGATGAGGGACTGTCCACTTCACACTGCACCTTGCCTCATTACAGTGGAAAACCGAGAAGAAACCTCAAAAAACCACCCTGCAATTGCCGGAGCCACGACATGTGACTCGATCATTTATATGATGGTCGACAGACAGGCTGGATCCTGTTTTAACTGTACACTGATAACCCAGTGCAAATCCGAAGGCCTGCATAGTTTTAAGGCAGTGCTTTAGCTAGGATAAGAAATCTGCCTGTAAAAAAATCCCTTTTCTGATCAATTTTGCTTTTTCAAATTTTAAATTGTCCAATCTTTACCATGTTAAAATTTAGAATTTCTACCAGTCATTTTCCCAAATGACAGGTGGCTGAGATTATGCTTCAGGGAATTTCAAACATCATGGCAGATTAACTGTTCACTTCGCTTCCTTCATTAAATATGGCGGAAAATCAGGAGGAAACCTTCCATAAACCATTCAATGTTATTGCTAAAAACAACACTATTACTACATTTTGTACCTCACATATTGCAGGTTGATTGGTGGACTATAATCTATAAGCAGCACTAGCCTATATTCATCACATTTGAAACATGTTTTGATGGGACTCAAATATTATGTGAAATAATCCCGGACGAACTTATGCGTGATGTACGGTAGCCCAAATGGACAAGACAGCTGTCGGCCGTTCCTGAAATCCCTACCAATTCTATCAATCGAATATGTGACAACGAAGAAACTCACTGTTCCTTCCAGCAATGACGACCTGTGAGGAGTCTCTATTGAGACTGATTGCGTTGATAATCACCCGGGCAGGATTGTCAAAGGACATACACATAGTCCGGGCTGAACTCGGAGTCACTGAAAATCAAAAAAAACAATCACAGTAACATAGAAGCTAAAAAACAGTTTACTTGTAAAGCAAAACTTTGGAAACCAGAGCAGTTCAACAACATGCTGTATGATGTTTGTTAATGCTTTGTTTGTTTGTTTGATTGATTGATTGGGGTTTAACATCGTACTCAAGGGTACTTATATGATGATAGATTGTCCACTTCACACAGTTCCTTGCGGTGGAAAACTGGTGGATAAATGTCACTAAAAAGTATTACTGTAAACTATACTATTGATCACATTATTAAAATTTAGGGAAAAAGCAGAATTGTTTTGTACTAATACGGATTACTTTTTGTGATTAATTTTAAATCTTAAAATTTAAATCTTTAAATCTTGTTTGATTCAATTTATTTTTAATAGCAATGCAACTTAAGCAAGTGGTGTATTCAGTAAATTTTCTTAGATTGTTTGATTCAATTTATTTTTAATAGCAATGCAACTTAAGCAAGTGGTGTATTGAGTAAATTTTCTTAGGTGCCTTTCAGTGTGTAACAGTGTTGTTGCCCTGGTTTAAATCCCCATGTTTGGGCATGTTTAAATGGTAGGCCGCCCATGCTGAAGAACTGCGGCTCTATTACACATTGAGATCAACTGTCTAAGTCATAGTGTTACACAGAGGGATGTCTCACTGTCTTGGAGACACCACATTAAATGAAACCTTTAGAGAAACCCTGTTTCACTAAAATTTAAGATTGTGACATTTTAAATAAGACACCCACATTACCATTAATGTAAAAATGACGATTTAACACACCCTGCTTTTAAATACTGGCTAACACTTTGGTCCACGCTAATTCTTTTCTGGTTATGTGCAAGCAGTCTTCGGTTTTATTAACTTACATTTATTGACCCAAATATATTTACAAAAGCAAGATGACAAATTTTAAGTGCCATCTGCCTTCTTGTCTCTAGTCCATCCCTCTATCCCCAAAGAGCCCCCAACCCCCCTCCCCCCTTTGCGCTGTCCATCCCTCCCTAGCCCTCCTCCACACCACCCACTCACCCAATGTGGGTTCCGCTACTGTGATAAACATTAAATGTGTAATTTATCGCCCTTACCGTTGCTGCCTGAGGCCAACATCACCACAAAGATAAAGCGTGAGAGACACATTCCTGGGAAGAGAAATGGAGTATTATTTCATAGATTTCAATAATTATATCTGTTGTGCTGTGGACTCCAAAAGTAAATCTGGTTAATTATTCGGTTGCGGAAAGGCGGCATTAAGAACTATATTTGAGGCTGACAAAAGGCAAGTCAATAATGGGGGTCTTACGCCTGACAACTAATACACGGGTTTACAGTTTCAAGAATAAACCCCGCCTGCTTCCGTTTGGAACGCAACCAACACTATATATGGTAAACTGTTGGCCATATATGGTCAATAGGGTTAACTTCAAAGCGAGACAACTTCCGTTTGGAACACAAACAACACTATATATATAGTCCCGCTAAACCAGACTTCTCGCGAGAACTTCGATCACGACTACATAGTCTGGTACCAGAGCATACTAAACGTTGCAAAGAAAATGGCCGTCATATTGTCCTGGTATCGGACAGTTGGTTTTCTGATAGGTTAATTTTTATATATATTTTTAAACATTCAATGTAACCCAAAACCTCAAAATTAATTGATTTGTAAATAAATACAAAGGTTTTAGGTTTAATGTAATGTTTGAAATACATTTTAAAATTAGACAATCAGAAAACCAACTGTACGATACCAGGGCAATATGACGGCCATTTTCCTTTTGCAACGTTTAGTATAGTCTCGCTAAACCAGACTTCTCGCGAGAACTTCGTTCACGGCTAGATAGTCTGGTAGCAAAGCATACTAAACGTTGCAAAAATAAAATGGCCGCCATATGGTCCGGTTATTGTATAGTTAGTTTTCTAACGGGCTAATTTTAAAATATATATTTCAAACATTACATTGAACCCAAAACCTTTGTATTTATTTTTAGGTGAGATTGAATGCTTAAAAATATATTTAAAAATAAACCTATCAGAAAACCAACTGTACGATACCAGGACCATATGACGGCCATTTTCTTTTTGCAACATTTAGTATGCTCTGTTACCAGACTATCTAGCCGTGATCGAAGCTCTCGCGAGAAGTCTGATTTAGAGAGACTAATTGCGAAATAGACCAAACTATCAACGAGTAGTAGTCTCCACATGTAAGGCCTACATAGTCGAGACATACAAAGACATGGTCTACTTGGCATTGTATATACATTTATTCACCTCTCTGTATGTGTTGATCCTACAAGTATTGCGTTCACGCAATGACACCTTTATGTTTATTTTAGACTTGTCTCAATCATCTTCTTACAGGACAGACTGAGTCAATTGAACTTTGTTCCGTCCATTATACTTTCAGCTTTAAATAATGTTATGTAATGGTGAGTAACAAGATATTACAAAATAATCTCTTAGCCGTGAGTCTTTGACAATGACGCGATTGACAGCCAAACAAAAAATGCTTCGGACAGAAGAAAGGAATTCCAGCGTCTAAAACTTATAATAATACGTATTTCCTCACTCAATCAGTTAAATCTCGCAAGGTTCTCGTCATTGTGGTATCACACATAACCAGGCCTGGATACTTACTGTATTATACTCAAGACCGAAATGCATACATTTGTAAAATGGTGGAACATATAGCGGTGGATGAGCATATTTACACAGTATGAGGTTAACTTACATCAAATAAAAACTTACATAAATCTCTAGTAACTTTTTTTATATGGATTCTTGAGCAGATTTTTTAGCTTATAAACATTTGGAATATTCCAGTATATAAACCTTATCCGCGATTCTTTAAACGCTACGCAGAATAACGATGTATGATACTCGTCGCCAACAGTTTGGTACAATTCTTACAATACACGTACCTTAAAGGATTTATGTCAATAAAATTCGTTTTCACAACCTAGAATCCTAGAATAGAACCGATAATGATAACACAAGGTGTTCCCAACCTCCGAACAGCCTTTGCATGGGCCGTACACCTACGACCTGAAACAAGCCTGAGGCGATTATACATCTTTGAGAATCGAAAGCGAGGCTACCTGGTAGGTGACGTCAGAGTAAGGATAAGCTTTACACTAAAATGTATAGCATACGACTGCAACAACTAAATGAGAATGGATGTGACATCTATTTTCCTAGCTGAAGGATCTAGTAACGCAGAAATTAACACAACTTTTAAGAAAATTGAAGATCTTTCAATAAAAAATAGCATGTTGTGTTAACTTGGTAAAAACAACTATCTGAACTATAAAACAACCCTGCTGCTTCAACTATGTTATGTTGAACAGCGTAACAGCATTATTCCTTTTGTTAATCAAAGGGCCGAGAAGTCAGAAACAGTTTTATCATTACATTAATATGTAAAGTTACGGAAACTTTCATTACTTATATTTTATTAATGTTACCTATACATCAACTGGCATTTAAGGTCCCATAATTGCTACCATGCCCTCCCTCACCTCGCAATCAAGTTATACAACAGAATAAATGAATTTGCGTTCACGTACAGAACAAGTCGTATATTTCCAGCTTATAAATAATATCAGCTACCCTTAACCTGACGTCACCAGTGTCACTTGACCCGCAGCTCATTAACTTGTGCGTTGCAGCTAGGCAGTTGGCTTACAAAGCACAAACCCGATATATAGGCGGTAAAATAAACTGGGAAACGCCGCATGTTAAGAGAGCAATCTTCTTTTCATATGACCTGAAACTAAGATGGTCTTCTGATGTTGCTCTAAATCTTTAAATGACCAGGAAATTTTTACCAACGGCCAGTATCAACGGACAATTTGTGATTTGTAGTTGTAGTTCAACACAAGGGAACATTGATTTGGAGGAAACACAGTAAAATATCCCTGGTACTCTCTGATTTTCTCTTACAAGCTTATAGAATACAAAATTGGGATTGATACACTTGATAAGTCTGTCTCTGGATATGCATCTAATCGAATTTTATGTTAGCCGGAAGATCATGTAGGGCCTACTGCGGAATTCACGCTGTCGACCGAGCTTTAGAACTCGCAGATATAATTCCTGAGTACGGTATGCCCTGAACTCAAAACGGATCGAAAATCTATACACAAAGCGGATAGTCTTTATATTAAAAAAAACAATAACACTCCAACATTAATGCACATGGGCTCGGTACCATAGAGGTCGTCTATGTAAATAGAGATAATACAAGGGGAGACACTCTTCGTCGACTCAGCGTGTATACCGTGGTGAAATTCAACCGATTCGAGTCCATTAATCACATAAAATAAATAAATACCACCTGTCCGTGTGAGATAAATAGTTCATCTTTAAATCATAACCCACAATTTTGATGTTAGTTAGCCTAAATTCTCAACTTTTGCTGGCAAACACAGAATTGTTTGCCTAAAAATAGTTCAGACTGACTGCCGTGTATTCATGAGCAGCTGTGATTGGCTAATATCGACGGCGTGGTTCGGGAGGGATTTTCCTTAAAACTATTATCTAAATATCTTTTTGATGATAGATAATTCTTTAGATATACACAGATATGCAATATAGCCAGCCTAATTAAAATCAGTTCATATAAAAGCTCCCCGGGTTTTGTTCATAACTATAGCAGAATGATAACAAACATTTATTGTCGCCTGACTGTCGTTATAAATGGGCTAAGAACTATAGTGCTATATATACATGTTTTATCTTTTCTTTAAATAATGACCATAAGGTCATCAGACACGTAAAAATTAGCTTGCAAAACACTACATCTTTCATTCATCTATTTGGTGGTTTTGATACTGCCTTCTCTTCGTAAAAAAGCTTGCTTACGTTTAACTTTCAAATTTTCAAATCATAGAATATGTCATAATATCACTATTATCTTGAAGGGGTCAAATGTCAGACGAAAGAAGGGCGATTATCAATACATGTTAGCCTTTAAGGCGGCGGTTTAATGGAACCGTAATCTCTCTTTTTCAATCGTAACATGGTAGAGTTTAGATATTCCCGGACGGGTTTCAACCTACAAAATTTTCTGAACAGGTATATGTTCTAACTAAGAAAGTGTTACCCCAAAATAACGAAAATACTGGTAGAGTTTTATGTTGGGAAATCTAGCTTAACATCAAACACCAACTAGATATGATCGATTTATGCAAATCTACAAGAAAAATGTTTATTAAATGTTTGCCAAATAGGATTGCTATTATAATCTTTTAATATTAAATGACGCTCTAACGCTGGTAGGAACGATTTCATGCTTGTAGATTTGCATTCATTTGGTTCGTGTTGTTTTAGGTAGACCCTCACAATGTTGATGATCAACCGTTATAGTCACAAATACAAAATACGAACTTTATCTTTGCTTCTGTTTTTGCGATTATTTCGAAAGAATGATTATGATAACAACCTATATTTAGACAGAGGAGAATATAAATAGAATGTTATATACGTTTAATTGCTATTTTATTATCACAATTACTTGTCACGCTTATAACATTAACTGTATTCTAAAATTGGGATAGATCAAGCCCAATTGGGTTTTAATCCCGCCTCACAAGTTATACAAAACTGTAATTCTGGCATCTAATGATAATTGGTGATAAATATTCAATATTCAATATTCAATATTCAATATTAAATTGTGATTCATTTTATTTTGCGATGCCAGAAATAAACAAAAATTTCAAATAATTCTTTTAAATCGATCGTTTTTAAATGGTTGAATTTTTTAGATTGGATTAATACCTAAACTAATTAAAATGATACCGCTCATCATTCGCCGCAGCGAGTATGGTTCAGCGACGAGTCACGTTTCCTTTTACAAAGACATGATGGACGACAACGCGTATTCAGGAGCCGCAATTAACGTTTTGCATACTGTGTCAGGCAAGTAGACAGATTCAGACAGAAGAATGTGAATATTAATGTGTTGCCATGGCCATTAAGATCGCCGGATCTCAACGATATTGAACATCTATGGGAAGAACTGGACAGACGTTGACGCCAGCGTAACCCAGCGCTTTAGATGCTTCTAAAGCACAGCATTGGAGTATGGGTTAGGATTCCATGTACCCGGATTCAAAGACTCAAGTTCAGTCTATGCCAAAGAGGTGACCCGCAGTGACTGCAGCTTACGTTCGTCCCACTAAGTACGGACTTCAGCACCCTCGGTCCAAAGCAAGAACATAACAACATAATTGTGCCAACTTTAACCGTGCCTTCCCCCAAAGTTACTGAATTATTCTGTTTTGCATTTAAAAGAGAATTCTATTAATTTGTTCGCCTATGTAATTCTTTTTTGAGAATATGACATTTATTTTGTGGAAATGCTGCTATCATTTTTGAGCGAAAACTGTAAACAAAAAAATAAATAAAAAAGCCGACCCGGATCTTTTCGTGTTTTTATGTGGTTATTTTCAAAGGGTGAATAAACTGACAACACATATAATTGAAAAGAGGACTCTAACATTTTAGATATTATGCTATGTTATGATTCAAGGGCCGCAGTAGTCGAACTTCACTATGTGATATCCGCTCTCAATGTTACATGAGTAATACTGTCATGTGCAATGATGCGCGTCGCCACCCCGTTTATATAGATATGATTACTGATTCCTATGTGCATTTTAAAAGTCAAATTTGACCTCCATTTAAACAAAAGCATGGGAAATTTCTGCGCTAAACTCCGCGTATCCAGTGCTGGCATTTTCGTTACGATACGATACGAGAATCCAGCAATCCAACAAGCTTAGCTGTGGTAATTTTCTAGCTTACTGGTCTATATTCTTACCTGTCGTTGCCTCTTACAAATGATGGTTTCCCTTAAAGGTGACTTCTTTGTTTTAGAAATTAAAGCTCGGGTTCGGATATCTACGTTGTACACCGGATTGTTAGCGAGGTAGGCACAAGTTGGACAACACCACCATGTCGAAGGCTTCAGATTTCTGCATAAGGCTAACGAGGAAATATTTCTCTCCCATGAAATTAATATGTATTTTATGTAAGTAGAAACTTCTCAGTATTTTTGTCTTTGTTTCTTAATTAAAGGCTAAGTAGAAGTAGGTCAAGTGTTATATTAAAGCATATGTAGTTTAGATGCTGCGTAATCAGCTAACTAATGCCCTAGAAAGCCACTCGCGTGTTTATACACACCGTAACATTTCAGGCGATACTATTTGTGATTTTTACAAATTAGCAATAGAAATAGCATTCCCCGTTTGTCTGTTTATTACTTTATTCTCTCAGCATCAAGTTTTGAGAAGATATAAGGTAAACATAGTAATATCTCCATATACTTTAATAGTTGATGAACCTCTCATGATTATGCTATAAATGAGCTCAATCAAGTTTCATTGTGAATTTCAGTAATAAACAAAATATATTTTTATTCCCCAGAGGCTACAAAATAACTTTTAAGCTTGGCGTCTCTTAACAGCCCGAAAATGAACGCGGTCGTGAGTAGACACTTACTTGTCGCGAATTGCCTATTGCTCAGAATGTTTTCTGTCAGTAAGTGTTTACTCGAACCAGGTAGCCGGCACTTCTTTCATGCATGTGCAAATATATGTTAGCTGAGTATATTGACAACGCAACACTAACGAGAGCTAATCTGACTAGTCATTATATGATGTTGATACAGTTTAATTGACATATCAAAGATTACGTTTTGGTTCTAAATATTTGATATAAAATCTATATTCATTTCTTGAGCTGACTGCTGCATGCAAAGCCATGTACACTGATCTAAAGTGCTGTAAATACATGATGTGAAGTTGTTAAGTCGCTTGGACCACACTGCTATGGCAAGCCGTTTTATCAGTTGTTCCTGTATTCTACATATGTTGACTTTAACCTTAATTCATCATATGTGGAAATCTTTTTCACTTATCTAAAATAAAAAGGTGCGTGGAATTCTTTAGTAGATATGTGAAAGAACAGCATCCAATACCTCAATTCCGACTTCCCCCTCACAGCCTGTATTTAGCGACAACAAATTTCCTCAACAAGTA
>JAVFBW010198854.1:0-10020 GCA_034783835.1 Mopalia ciliata
GCTACTTTATATGAGGGTTAAGTACCACGATTCCCTCCGCAGGGATTTAGTGATATTTTACGGCAATTGAATAACAATTTTATTTCAACATCTTGATAGGCCTATACCCTTTGAATCGAATTGTTCTGCGTCAAATGCCTTCGTTTATACTATGACGTTGAGCACGAACGCGTATAATTTCACCATACAACACTCATATTGCGCAACAAATCATGTTTCGAATAGCGTTATCCTGCTTGACGTCACATTTCGAATAACGTTATGCTGATCCGAACACGCCAGTTGTGAATTTGTTATAGTTGGAAATTTTGTTTCATTCGGAAAAAAATGTTCTGAATTACGAAAGTGGAGTTTAAATACCATAACATTTCTCTTGAGAATTGCTGTGAGGATAAGCAACTCAACGTTTCGTGTATTGTGACCTTTGTGGGTTTTCTCACCACTAATTTGAGCAATATTTATGGTAAATAAAACTTGACGGAGTAGTATTTTCTGTTTATTTCATCCGTTACGTGTTTATTCTCCACCTGTGGCATTTTATTTTTGTTAATGATTGGTAATGAGATTAAAAGGAGGATTTATATGTCTCTTAAATATATATTTCTGATTTTTTGACATTGAGTAAAGTCGTATACAGTTTAGGGTTGTACAAATAACAAAATGTTTACATTAATAATTCATCACGAATGTAGTCTTATTCTTTTAATAACAAACACTGTTACATTTTCTAAATCAAACAGTACATGTGTAATAGCTGGGAAATGCAACTGGAGTATATTCTCACTGTGCCTCTGTCACTCCGTGTCTTACGTTATTGTCAGTTATATTTACGAATTATGACACTCTAACTACCAGAGTAATATGAAATTGTTTACCCAGGCGTCTCTATTCGTTATGTACTAATATACGTGATATTATTAAAAAGGATGAGATTAAATTGTAAATATAACTCTACTCCCTGTGGATGACACAGGTGGCCGTTTGGGAGGATAATACCGATGAGATATAAACTAGAATGGACGAGACTTTTGCACTGAGCTTTATACAACTCTTCACAGCGTATTGCTCGTGAGTTTGTTAAGATGTATGGACCTCAAATATATATTTCTAAAAAAAGTAATCCCTATGTATAGTTATATAAGAATTTAAACATATGCTTTAAATGCACACTTCTCCTCTAAGTATAGTAGTTGTAAAGCAGCGTCCAAAGTGCATGCATTCAGGTAACGTATTAAATCGCGTAAATCTTTACAAATACTCCTGGGTGTACATACACTTCAAGGTTACGTAAGAATCCAACACGTTTGTCCATACTTTAGGTACTTAAATTGACAATCTGATATGCTTAATGTATTTATTTGACGAATTAAAAGAACGTGTTAATAATGACAATTACCCGTATATCAACACAGATTTCTAGCCTACTTAAGTCTGTAAAGTGTTATATATTAAATGTCTCTATAGGCCTATTAACTGAATATTAAGAAGGTAACTTAACCTGTAACCCACAAAACCTGATATTCCACTTAAAACAGTATTATTACGAGTGAATTTGGTGAACGAGTGGACAAACTTACCTTCAGTATGTAGCCTATATTTTTATTGTCGATTCAGACCTGGCGCAATGGCCGATTGAACTTGGCTTACTCAACGCAGATGTTGTTTGTCTGGTATATAAATCTTCACAAAATATTTGCCTTTTCGGAAATATAAGTCCAATGAGTACGAGTTATGACGCAGACGTCTGAAGCACAGCTTTGATTGTAGGTAGGCCCTAGTAATATAGTCAGTGAAGTTGAGATCGGTCCTATCCGAGGTGACGACTCCGACAGCGCCGTGGAGTATGTCAGTCAAGCTCAATGCGTGCAATGTCTAGGCAAACTGCCACAAATCAAACCGCGCTTCGTCCTATACATCAACAAGCAAACATTCTTTTCTTTTCCGTGCATGCCTGTCTAACATAGCTATCCCCTAGTCGAATTAAAGGCAGCAAATAAATGTTTCTTATAAGAATCTTTAGGTAAACTCTATTTACGATCAATGTTTAATGTTAAATCACGTGAATGTGTATGGCGTCTGCGTTAAGTTATCACCGATGTCTGCTGAAGCGACATTTAAAACTGTGTTCTTCACCTAGGCCATAAAGTGTGATGAACAGTATTGCCTTGGGCGACATGACCACTGAAACTGGTCAATGAGCAGGCGATCAAAACTCCAGAGACATATCAGTGTGAAAACCTTCTGATATAAAGACTACAGTTGATGAAGTTTATTGATGTAAAGTTTGTGAACGTGAACGATGCGTAAGCTCCGGTGGATATTCCCCCCGTTAGCTGTGGTAGCACCTCGGTGTTACTCGAGTCAGATCTCTCCCAAAACACGTTCTCTTTAAACTTCTTAACGTTTAGACAATGTTTCGTCACAGCTGTCTAATGTCCCATTGAATACAGAATCAAGGACAGTATTATTATAGCAAATCGACAATCGTATGTCAAGACCTGGTTAAAACCACCTTCATCTGATTTTGTTCGTGGAAATATCTGCTCACATAAATTACCACCAATGATATCTGTAAGACGGACGACATCGTACGCCAGAGCCGATTTTATTTTTCAATGTAATTGCTTCGGATATGTATCCAACTTAATATCTTCCAAATTGTTATCTGTGGATGGGCATACCCCAAAAGATCACAGATACCATTTTCTCAGCATGATGGACGCAATTAAATAAAAATTTAAATTATGCAGAGCACCCGGATATCCTCGATTGTACGGAGCACTTCATCTCAGACGTCATATGTGATCTCCGGCATTATCACACGATTTGTTTTAAAATCAACTGATAAATAAAGACAACGTTGCATATAGATAATGTAGTTCTTATCAGTTTTAGGCACATAACATGTGTATCCTAAAGCCAGATTAAATGTGCGGAAAATCTGTATTCTAAAGTCAGATTAAATATGCGGATAATCTGTATTCTAAAGCCAGATTAAATGTGCGGATAGTCTGCCTACGCCGGTATAAGTCTAAAAAGCAATCACACTGGCACAGGGATGTAGATTGACAAAAATCAATGAATCATCTATACGCCAGTATTGAAAGGCTATATAGTGGGCTTTCTGCGTCATACGAGTCTACCGCTTCAAAATAAAACAAAACAACTAAACTTTCATTAAAATCCCATAAATACTACAATTATTTTTAACTTACTGAAAAACACATAGTAGTACAAATTAGGCTGGCACCTATTCAAAAATTAAAACTGACCTGTGTAATAAACAATGCGTCACGAGAGCACCACCAGAAAGGGATACGTTATAAAGTTGGTTCTAGGGGGAACATATTTTAAAATTAAGAAACCGAGAGTTACATTTTTTAAAACAGCTATATATAGCCAATGTCCTCGAAACAACTCAATTTTAGGATATGATTCCACTTTTAAGAAAGTCACTATTACTGTGACCAAAGTAGTTTTATTTGGAGAAATAATTACGGGCCAAGTATTGTTGTTTCCGGACATATTCCCAATTTACACGCTTCTTCCATTGACGAGTAATAACGACACAACTCTTTCCAACCATGCTGCCCTAGTAATACATACGCATAATTAAATATGTTCTATCACTTTACTAGTGTGTGTATATTATAGTCTTATAAAAGGGTTGTACTGTAAATATGGTTTTATTAGTCTTTAATTGGTTTTTATCCGCACACCTTTGATGAAATAAATAAAAAATAGAAAAAAAAATAAAATACCTAAATTCATGCAGATGTTGCCTAGGTAATTTATACACAACCGTTTTTATAATAAGCTTAATATACTGTAGTACTCAACCCTCTTCGCTTCTGTTGAATAAAAGGAGTCTTACCAGTCTATCTTAGTATACAAATATAGTGAGTGGTGACAGGCAATGGTCACGGTAAATAACGCCTGAAACTGTTAAAACCACTTAAGGTAGGCGAACGTAAAACACTTTATAACCTCTGCTACAAATGCGCCACATTAAGTGTAATTATTTCAGGTGGCAGTTCGTATTTATCAAGCTTTGACACGCAAACTTATCATTGATACACCTTCTGTCTGGGCTTATAAAATAACTCCACTCAGCTCGTTCCATATAAGAATAGCCCACTTAGGAGAAATTCTACGATACAACAAATAAATAAATAAAAGGTTGCAAAGCAGCCCATATTTGACTAAGACGATTTCAGATATAGATGGTTGTTTTGACAGTTAAGGAAGGTTGGTTGGTGTGATGATGTCCTGAAGCTCCTCGAGTTAAAAGACAGCGGGTACCTGCCACCGGGACACTGGGCATGTGGTCTTGATTAGCGACATAAATTCTACACTGTGGTTCTATTGTATTTCAATCCGATACAACCAGATCTAAATTAGCTCCTTGGCACTCATTTAGATCTTGTAAGGGTAATGGGTCAGCCAAAATCTTCCGCATCTGATTAGAGGGGTTCGAGGAGTACCCCTGTAATTGGTCATTCACGACCAACCGATCATCGCCGTTTTGTATAGTATTTTGTCCGCTATAGAACTGGAGGAAGACTTTATAATCAGCGTGTGTTGTATCTTGTCATTGTTAATGTCAGTAAAATTTTAGCCATTTACCACAACCAAGTGTAGTGAGACTGTTTTTAATTACTTTAATAGCAATAAATCAATCAAACGATCGATCATCAATCAATCAATCAAGCAATAAATCAACCAGCCAACCAACCAATCAACTTACCAACCAACCAGCCAACCAACCAGCCAGCCAACCAGCCGGACGGACGGACAACCAACCAGCCAACTAATTAATCAATCAATCAATCGATCAGTCAATCAGGCAATCAATCAATCAAACAAACAGCCGATCGATCAGTTATTCAACCAAACAATGCTAACTTCAAGCCGATTTAGTTAAAGTAAAAGGCCCATATATTCACACACAAGACACTTAAGCTGTCTAGAATGTCTAATAGGTTAGTTCAGCTGCACAGGCTTCCTTCTAGGCATGTTACAAGATGAACTGAGTTTTAATAATTAATTTTGCAAGGACATTTGTATTTTTAGAGCAAACGTAAGTAGACTTTTCTCATTAACTTAACCAGATTTTTTCAAAAGATATATATTATTATCTAGAATTCCCCATGAAAAACATTTCTTTCTCCACCAACTAATGGATGGCAAAGACAAAGAGCATAGTTTATTTCGCATTTCGGAAGGAGTAAATTGTGGGTTCGGAGAAAAAATTTACTCCATTATGCTGTAAAGAATTTTAATAGCCATTTCTCCTTTCTAGTGTGCCATGAATCTCCGTCAGTGCACTGTTAATACCGGATTACAACCCCCAGGTGGATATTGGCCTGCTTAGAGAGAGAGAGTTAAACAGGGGATTAACATGGATAGACTCGTTGAGTGTCCATTCAACTGTTCGCCAGAGCAATATTATGGTTTTAAAACTCCACTTTGCAATATTCTTCTTCTGATTATTATTATTTCTATCGTTATTCGTGATTGTTGAACAATATCATTTTTTTAAATACCAAATTTGACAATTTCAAGCACGGAGAGTTCAGAACAGTATGGTGTTTTCCGAAAATCGACCTCAATCGACATTCAATACATGTTTTTAGTGAATTAATCAATACAGTGGGTAGTTATACGGTCATATTTGAAATAACTAAGTGCAACGGATTAAATAATAAGCCAAATAAATATTGCAAACACATAGCTTAACTCTATAATTGAAACGCAATGCGTATATGTTTCTTCCTCTTAACGTGCGTTACTCCCCATGAGTACATCCATGTCTTGGTTAGAAATACTACAAATCGCGATGTCTATACCAGCATATTAGCTTAGCAGAATACGATTTGTGTTTATAATAGAAACCTTCACGGGTACACCGACCTGGAGTGTAGCGACTCACGGATTAAGCAGAAACCTCCACGAGTACACCGACCTGGAGTGTAGCGACTCACGGATTAAGCAGAAACCTCCACGAGTACACCGACCCGTAGTGAAGCGACTCACGGATTAAGCAGAAACCTCCACGAGTACACCAGCCCGGAGTGTAGCGACTCGCGGATTAAGCAGAAACCTCCACGAGTACATCGACCCTGAGTGTCGCGACTCACGGATTAAGCAGAAACATCCACGAGTACACCAACCCAACCCGGAGTGTAGCGACTCACGGATTAAGCAGAAACCTCCACGAGTACATCGACCCTGAGTGTCGCGACTCACGGATTAAGCAGAAATCTCCGTGAGTATAACAACCCCAACTTCTCGCGACAAGGGGAGTCACGATGTGGAACTAGGATATCTCGTCAAACTTGTAAAGATATCATTGTTGCATCGCGAAGAAGACAAGTCCATGAATGTGCCAAAACCTATACTAATGTATCAACCTATGAATGCTCTAAAATCCTGCACATTTATACCCACCCATGGATATACCAGATAGCTGAGTGTATAAAGAGCCATGTATATCGTAGAAATCTCAACGAGAGCCTATGAATGTTACAGAAACATTCATGGTTATACCAAGCTATGAATATACTAGGACCTTAACGTACTCCCCCTACTTGTCCCCCTGCTTTCTTATTGTGGTTTTAAAGTGCATGTCACGAAACCATCGACATTCTGTCAATATCAGTATTTCTGTCCGAACTATAACTACAGTGCTGCGTCTGCACCGGTTCTCGGGTATAAAAGCTTGTCTAACCGAGATAGAGGATTTAGCGAGTTCGAGTCATCCCCAGTTCTAGGATTCCCGGCGTCTCTGTAGCCCGGATCAAATAATAGACGTTAGTGTAGGTTACATAGAAAGAATGCTGGTATACAATGAAGACAAGAAACTAAATCATTATAATTCACCATTGGGTAGCTGCCCTGACAAGTCTCAGCAAACCCAGAGTTATTTCTTTATAATAATAATTCATGGGAAGAACATACTCAAGGTATTGTTCTGATATTGTACTTAACATGTATTTCTATGGTGTTACAAGATACGCTGACAAACAGTCTAACTTTCTATACGAAAACCTATTCCTGAATCTTGATTTTATGCGCTGTCAATGGCATACACACTAGACTGGCCACGCAGAGTTGATCAAAGGAATTAAGAACCAAAACCTACATAAATAAAACCCACAGATTTGTTGTTGACATAAAAGAGCTAAAGAACCATTAGCTTTGTAAATCTGTTCTCAGTCATCACGTTTTTTTTTAAAATAAGCCCAACGTGCTAATTTGTTATCCCTCGATTTTCCTCCAAAGCCCACTCTCTAGCGGGCGGAATGTTCAAAGTACGTTAATTCCCACAAACGAGCAGTTTCAATCGGTAATTATATATCCATTTATTAGCTGGACTGAATCAAAATAGTATATATTATATACCGTACATATGTGGGAATATTGCTCTGTAGAGAAGATGGGGCACGAAACGGGATCCAGAAAGACAAAATAACCAAGAGCACAAGATGAGAAGACCGGTTGGCTAATAGACCGACATGATAGGTCTATCATAAAATAGCTGGCACAAAATAGGTGCTTGATTTTGAGGGTTGTGGGTTCGATTTACGGACGAGTCTTAACCTGCAAAATTGTTTGAATTTCAATCTATTCAAACTTAAAAAGTGTTATCTCATAATTGCGAAGTACGGTTAACTGTAATTTTCTAAACTGTACAAAAATAATTTAGCCTAAAATAAACCAAAATGTGATATCTATAGCTCCTATTACGTTATTAATTCTTTTCAACTATATAGCTTCACAAGTTACGATATGGGCTTAATTCCCGAAGACGGTAGTAAACTGGTATTTGTTTATTTAATGTGTATAATTGGTGTTATGAACGTTGACATGTTGTGAGATCATCCCGTATTATAAATGCTAATTCAATTCCGTTCAACCCTTTATCTGGATAAACTCCCATACAATTATTCAATCTTTAATGTATGGACTAGATGGCTAAGTTGCATAACGTCTACTCCTGAGGCCCCAAGATGACAAAATACCGGGCACTGATTTGCATATATTGAAATAACAGAGGTTAGCGAACACAATTCAATATAAATATATGATTACAAGTTGTTAAAGGGCCAGTCTTTCCAGAGTTGAGTTCCAAGCAATGATAGCAATTTAAAGTCACGCGTAACCTTGGGAACTGTTTATACACAACTGAGAACATCATATATCAACCAGCTAGTTGAATCCCCAGATGGAGTTCAACGATAAAATTTAGAGACGACCTTAATCAAATAGGAAAAAAGTGGATCTGACAAGTCTTGTTAGTTTGATTTACACACTAGTTTTATCTTTCAAAGCGAAATGAACTGAATGAACACATCTTCACTATTTGACTTACGGACAGAAACGTCCCCTTTTGACAGCCAGCTAAACTAAAATAACACGTTGTCATATATGTTCTGTGGGTAGAATTTCAAGAAAACAATATTCTCTAAGTTAGAAGGCTGGCGGGTGTTTAAGGGTGATTGTTGGAGACTGGTATAAGACTTACATCCCGGGGAAAGGTGACAGCCCCTTACTGACTGAATTCCTGGCCATTGTCACCAGATACGATGACAAATATACAGGGCACAAAAATGAAGGTAGATGGGTGACTCGATAATGATTGTCATTCACTTATCTCTACAAAATGGGTCTAAGTATAATACGTGTATTTATTGGGTGAGAGATTTACTTTAGGGATATATTGATGTCAAATTCTCAAAATAATCTTATTGTAAGTATAAAAAGAACATAGAAAGTATAGAAATTTTTTTTTTTTTTTTTTTTTGCCGTTTTTCTCACCCTTTTTTCATGTTGTTATTGTCGAAAATAATACATGTCATCTTAAATAAATGAGGTATGTACACTGACTTTCCTGATGATGGCAAAATAAACCGCCGAAATATTGAAGTCAAAATGAATATTTTGTTGTTCGGAGTAACGCTACTCTTGTAATATACACTAACATTCGACAAATTCCACGAAATAATTTTGTGGCATTTGAGTTTTTATATACTGTCCGAATATAGGATTATGATCACCTTACCTGAAAAACGAATTTCCATAAATAACATAAAATATCATAAAAGTTTTGTTAAAATACAGTCAGAAGATGATAGTATAGGAATAAGCGGAAAAAGGCAAAAATATTTATAGCATAAGGGACCAAAAGCTACAAACGTAGATTAAAAATCATTATATATTTTTTAAGAAGCCCGTGCTAATTCAACGGCATATATTTAACTATATTATATCAATAAAATGTATTAAACTAGTCTTGGGGCGATCCCTTAAATGTCCCAATTAATATAATTGTCAATAATACTGCGCCTTATCAGCATTTTTATTCCACAGGCCCGGTTTGTATTTAGTCAGTATAAGCCTCCACACGTGGATTACAGATTGTGAGGAGGATGGTGTATGAAAATCTACAGTTATATTGATATTATTATCTCGTATATAAATTAATATACTATAATTACCGCATGGTTCGTTTACTATGCACAACGTTTTGACTAATTTAAAGAACTTGTATAGCTACCGTCAGTGTATTCTCCAAGGCATACTACATGTATATATATATATGTACAGCTGACTATCTGCATGCAGTTGTGCACTGTGCAATGCAGTCTGTAGACACACATCGGGTTTGGTGAAATTTTATTTAAAATCTGCCTTATTGTTGTATACAAAGAAACTATTTTACAGTAGTACATATTTATAGGCAGTTATTTAATAGATACATCTGTCATGACTAAAATGTCCTCTTAGCTTAACTGAAGTACATGTATACTGTATCGGTTTTAAATAATCGACATCCCTGTATCAGTATGATTAATTTGTAGAAAAATATACATATACCTCCAAAACCTGGAGTAACACTCGTTAAGGATCAGTCCATGTGGTCTGGAGATACATTTCCTTACCGATTAGCATTCCACACAACTGTTAAGGCTGTCACTGTTTTAAACTTTAATAGCTAACTTTTTTAAATGTCAGTCA